>VMBQ01000565.1:408376-451494 GCA_007657795.1 Dreissena rostriformis | reverse complement strand
AGATGTGTCTCATGATTATTATATCTCAATTCTATTTTAATTTAATCTTGTAAAACATACTAAATTATGAAAAAGCAATGAATATAGTGCAAACATGTACAAATGTTATAATAAGAGTAAGTAAAAAATCCCCCCAAAAGGGATACGCCGCGAAAATTCCCCCTGCTATGGGTAGTGACCCGCTTCCCCTAAAATGGATTGAGGGCCCTGACCCTTTATATGCTATAAATATACAATGTATACAATTGCAGTCTTGTAGAAATTTGATCCGATTTGCTGTTCATCCGGACAGGCAAGTTTAGATAAATTAGATAAACTCCAGTGTAAAATGATAGGCTTTTGATGCAACAAATTGATTGAAACTTTGAAAACCCTCACTTAAGTCAAAATATTCTAATATATCTACAAAATAATTAAACTGCACCTGGACATTCGGTATTAAAATGTTTTTCTAATGGAACATTTGTCACTCAGTTTGAATGTTGGATTCCAGGAGGTGCTGAAGTTTCATCCATCTTGGAGGAAAGAATCCTCGGTCAGTCAACAACAGCCAACTTGGAAGAGACCGGCCGTGTGTTGACTATTGGTGATGGTATTGCTCGTGTATATGGCCTTAAAAACATCCAGGCCGAAGAAATGGTGGAGTTCTCTAGTGGTCTCAAGGTAACTGGAATTTGATTTCTTAGTGCAGTATTCATTTGAATACTTGAATGAATATTTAATAAAGCATTATTAATTGAATTGACTTGCCCTGAATAAAATATGGAACATTGATTTTTGTCGAATAATTGAAGGCTTTATGTAAATTATGTCAATTGTGCTAATAAATAGTTTGTGTGGGGTTGTATTTTAGAACATAAATAGAAAGTTCATTCTGTTTAAGTAAGTTTGTCTTCAGCATTTGTTGAACCTTTTAGTATTCTGTTGTCTTTGGCTACTGTTCACTAATAAAACACAATGGTAACAGGGCATGGCCTTGAATCTGGAGCCTGACAATGTGGGTGTGGTCGTCTTCGGTAACGACAGGCTGATCAAGGAGGGAGATGTAGTGAAGAGAACAGGAGCAATCGTGGATGTTCCCGTGGGACTGGAGCTGCTAGGTCGAGTTGTGGACGCTCTCGGAAACCCTATTGATGGCAAGGTATGCACAATTCTGTCTTTCTATGATGGATGGTTTTGTTGTATTTTTGGTATCGGCAACACTGATGCCACTCATGTACCACACACATTAGCCTCGTCCTAGGGAAACTGGGCTTAATGCACATGCTTCAAGTGTCGTCCTAGATTAGCCTGTGCAGTCCTCACAGGCTAATCAGGGAGGACACTTTCCTCCTATACTGGATTTTCGATTAGAAGAGACTTACAAGAAATTCCTTAAAAGCGGAAAGTGTTGTCCGTGATAATCCTGTTCGGATTGCACAGGCTAATCTGGGATGACACTTTAAGCAAATACATTAAGCCCAGATTTCCCATTGATGGCAAGGTTGGCACAGTTATGGCTTTTTATGATGGATGTTTTAGTCTGATGTTGGCAACACTGTGATGACACTCCATGTACCACTCATATGGATGCTGCTGATAACCCATCACCCAAACATTCTGTCTGAGTGTTTGCCGACAAAACTAACAATTGAAGTGTAATTTTCCTTCTCCACAGGCAAATGCAGGTTGATTTCATAACATTATTTATTGCTTATCAGTGATAATTATTTGTATCCGTCTGCAAAATTAACCCATCGCCTGATCGCCAATGCGATGAAATCTCGGCTCTGGCGATAGACAAATTGAATATAGATCGCCTGAATTGCGATGGAAAAATAAATCCGAGAAAATAAACCAATAAATAATCAATTTAAGCATTTCAGGTGTAAATTCTTACAATGACACCGCTTGGTTACTTCCCTTAGTTTTCTATTATTAGTGATCTCCCTTTGATGTTATAGACTAGAGTGTAAAGTCCGGCTCACGTATTTAAAATGTTGTAATACTTTTGGTAAACTGAACTTGCATTCTCCGCCGATAAATGAAATAATAGTTTGAGGGTTTTTATAAATTAAGTAAAACGGTTGAATGTGTGTTATTAATAGCTTTGAAGTTACGAAATAACCGTAACAGTGTTTATTGTTCTGCTAAGGTCAACAATGTTTAAACTAAAAGCTCTGACGTCTAGTTCTGTCCCTGTCCTTTTATGATAATGTCACTGTAAATTAATTCAATTTTTTCTAGCTATGAAAATTTCTTCTGGCTATGACATTTTCAAAGTTTCATAGCCACATTAGCTATGGAGACAAAAAGTTAGTTTTGCAGACTGATTTGTATATTCCCAAGGGGTGGCATTTAAAATGCCTGCGCTGTCAGTCACCCACACATGCCACACTTTTTGGATTCCGTTCTTTAAGTTAACTAGTTTTCCTCCTCTGCTTATTTTCAGAAAATGTTTATAAGCTTAAAATGAAGGTCAAGTTCAATAACCAGACAGTTCCCACTGGGCACTTTAGCGGAATGGCACTTGAATTATTGCCCTTTGTTAAATTTTAAACTTTAATGTGGTGTGGAAAATATCTATAAAAAAAAACTAAGAGGTATCAATTTGAAACTTATCAGAAAGGTAGATCTCATTCAGGGGATGTGCAGTTGCAGTGCACAAGAACCATTACTCCGATATTTTTAAGAGTTATTGCACTTTGTTAATTTGTGTACTTGTCTGTAGAATATCTTGAAAACTTAAGAGTAATGAACTTGAAAGTTTAGAGAGAGCGAGAGAGAGAAATAGTGTTACAATGTATTGACCTATGGCATTTTTGGTTCTTAATTTCTTCTGGAGCATATCTTGAAAACTAAAAGAGGTAAAACTTTAAACTTCATAGGTAGGTAACTTATCACTAACACTAATTACTGCTTAAAAAATTCTTTGATGTATCATTCTTAAGTTCTATTTCCATACATGTAGGGCCCACTTGGCTGCAAGACCAGGGCTCGTGTGGGCACCAAGGCCCCGGGTATCATCCCCAGAACCTCCGTGAAGGAGCCCATGCAGACTGGCATCAAGGCTGTGGACAGCCTCGTACCCATCGGCCGTGGGCAGAGAGAGTTGATCTACGGTGACAGACAGACTGGGTATGTTTGGTTAAGTGTATGAACAATCGAAAATTGTGCATGAATTTACGGTTTAGCCCGAAAAGCAAAAAATAGCATTGTGTGCTACAGCTGTGCTGCAATATCTAGAGAAGTTTTTGGGCAATCATTAAATAACTTGTGTTAGACATAACATAAAGGTTAGTTTGGTATTTGGTCGAGTCTCTCTCTTATTGGGCTAATCATGGAGAGTTCTTTTTTTTATCTTTGTTTATTATGCACACTTTGATGACGACATGTACCACTCTAACAGAGAATGATGATAACCCATCACCCAACTAATTGTCTGAGTTTGAAAAAAAAGAAAGAACAACAATTTATTATTTATTATCAACGCATTTTCAAAGAAAGAAAGTTTTTATTAATGTTCAGTAACTATTCAGTTTCATGTTGTTCAGGGGATTGTCCTGACTTATATAAGCATGATGAATTCACAATGTTTTCCCAAAATGAGCCGTTTTATCGAAGCAAAAATTCCCAAAATGGACAAATTTGTCGATAAAAAATTCCCAATTTGGTCAGACTCCTTTTCCCAAAATAGACACAAAAACCCCTGTTGTTCCAATTTACCTTATGTGTAATTAGTGTATGTGGGGGGCTTTTTCTCAGCATTTTCGCATATGACCTGTACCCATGACATCGGGAATTAAACTGTCAATTTACCTAAAATTCGGGAAAAGTAACGTTCTATTTACAAATTTTGAATTATAATCAATAAAACTGAAATAAGACATGAAACCTCAAATTTAACTTATCATTTAATTTCAGTCTGTTGAAAAAAATTGCCACCAGGGTGCAGTGCAGTTTTCCATAAATAGCTATATTGAAACCTTCTTAATACTCTAAAAGTCAAATTTTGAGTCCAATCTTCATGAAAGTTGGTCAGAACATAAATTTTGTCCCAATAAAATCTCAGCCAAGTTTGAAACTGGGTCATTTGAGAGGAAAAAACAATCAGTATGTCAAATTAAAGAAAAAGCTTGTTAACATCTAGATGTCACATTTTAAGTCAGAATAGTTTAGTTCCTTTGTTTCTCAGGTGACCACCTTAATGCCCATGGTCTTCTTGTTTTATTTGTTGCATTCTGTAAAATAGTTTTCAGAGAATGCATATGTCAATCACAAGCGTAATGTTTGCATTGATAATTTTTTGTATTTTGGTCAAGAAAAAAATGTGATCTAATGAACCGCTACTTTCATAAAATTAATTAAAAAAATTGGAACAACAATTTAAGAAGTCATATATAATTATGACAAAACTAAAACATATACTTCCACACAAACTGACTTGTCAGGGTACGAATTCAATGGTTTTAGTAGAACTTTCCATGCAGAAATAAAGCATAAAATTTGGAAAATAAATTTTACCAGCCATTTAAATGTCTGTCTTGTTTATTCTAATTTGACAATTTTCTCAGTTATTGTGACTTCAAAGAATGAAGGAGGCCATAAATTCTCCTTGCAAACTATGATATCAAATTGATATCAAAATCAAGTGAAACATTGTGTAAAATAAAAGACTGCTCTTTTTTTATAGTAAAACTGCCATTGCCATTGACACGATCATCAACCAGAAACGCTTTAATGAAGCGAAGGACGAAAAGAAGAAGCTGTACTGTATCTATGTGGCCATTGGCCAGAAGAGGTCAACTGTCGCACAGATAGTCAAGAGGCTCTCAGATGCTGGTGAGATGCTTGGGACAAATGAGCTGCTTTTTTTTTTGTAAAACAGGGCTAAATGCATGTGCGTAAAGTGTCTTCCCAGATTAGCTTGTCCACACCGGCTAATCAGGGATGACACTTTCTGCTTTAATGAAATTTTCCTTTAAAGAACGTTTCTTCCAAACGAAAATCCAGTATAGGCGGAAAGTGTTGTTCCTGATTAGCCTGTGCAAACTGCACAGGCCAATCTGGGACGACACTTCACACGTTAAGCCCAGTTTTCACAGAACGCAGATCAAATTGAGCCCTTGTTAGTGGTCACATTAAGGCTAAGGATTTCCTGATTTCCAATAACTGGAGCTTTTTTTAATTTAGCTCACTTCTTTAATGATAATAGTTGCAGAAAAACTGTAGGACAAATAAGAAGATATTGTTGCAGAAGTCGTTGACATCAAATGAAATGATAGTAGTATTGTAATATTTACTGACTTCCATGATATTACTTTAATACTGTTCAGGGTTGTTTTTTCCTTCTGAAAGACCCGCCAAATTTCCCCTAGATGTTTTTTTCCCCTCTGACAGAAATTTTCCCAAAAATGATTTTCCCCTTAAAAAAAAAAAAAAAAAAAAAAAAATTATATAATTTAACCTGATCCGGTGTGCCTTGAATTTGTTTTAAAACAGTTAAATGTGTTAAATTAATTATTTAAGACTTACTTATATTTCCCCAAAATCAGGCGTTTCGTGCGATTTGTTTCCCCTCAAAAAAGGCCAGGCCCTTAACCCAAAATCAGATATAAAAAAAAAACTGCTGTTGAATTCGGTAAAAATTCAAACAAACTTACATAGTTATTGTAACAGTTGATGATATTAGTACAAGCCTAAACGCCCTCACTTTAAATTTTGATCTGATTTTGTTAAAATTTAAATAAAGAGTTTCACAAAAGAAGGTTTTGAACATTTTCTTGCATTTAAGTATTACAAGAATGGATATCCTTGGCCAAAAGCCTTAAGCCTAAATTTGAAGACAAACAGAAAATCTCCAGAAAAAGTTTTTCTTCATTTTTTTTTCAAAATTTCCAGTGATCATCTTAATGAGTCAGTGTTGTGTTGTTAGATGCCATGAAGTACACCATTGTTGTGAGTGCCACAGCCTCTGATGCCGCCCCTCTTCAGTATCTGGCGCCCTACACAGGCTGCACCATGGGGGAGTTCTTCAGAGATAACGGCAGACACGCACTCATCATCTATGACGACCTTTCCAAACAAGTAGGTGGTTGGGAATTAAATAGAGGCTGGCTCCTGGAATATGAGGTTTAATGCATGTGCATAAAGTATCTTCCCTGATTAGCGCGTGCAGTTTGCACACTCTAATCAGGGACAATACTTTACGCTTTTATGAAATTTTTCTTTTAAAGAAAGTCTCGTCTTAATCCAAATCCAGTGTAAGCAGAAAGTGGCGTCCCTGATAAGCCTGTGAAGAGTGCAAAGGCTAATCAGGGACGACACTTTATGCAAATGCTTTGAGCGTAGTTAACCCAAATGAGGCTCATATTTTAAGCCTGAATGAAAATGATGTTTAATGTGTTAATTATGATGTCATCAGGCAGCGTTGTATCAGGCAGATATCAAGGTAGGGGTATGATAAATGTATATGTTGTGTCTGCCTTCCAGGCCGTAGCCTACCGTCAGATGTCCCTGCTGCTGCGTCGACCCCCCGGCCGAGAGGCTTACCCTGGTGATGTGTTCTACCTTCACTCCCGTCTACTGGAGCGTGCAGCCAAGATGAACGACGCTCACGGAGGCGGCTCCCTCACCGCTCTACCAGTCATCGAGACCCAGGCTGGTGATGTGTCTGCGTACATCCCAACCAATGTAATCTCCATCACTGACGGGCAGATTTTCTTGGAGACTGAATTGTTCTACAAGGGTATCCGACCTGCCATCAACGTGGGTCTCTCTGTCAGCAGAGTAGGGTCTGCTGCCCAGACCAAGGCCATGAAACAGGTACGCAGATATCAACAAATGAGCCACGCTGGGGGAAATGAGGTTTAATGTATGTGCTTAAGTGTCGTCCCAGATTATTCTGTGCAGTTTGCACAGGCTTATCAGGGACTTCACTTTCTACATTGATTTTCACTAAGGAGAGACTAACTTTCAACGAAAAATACCATAAAAGCAAAAAGTTTGTTTTTGATAAGCCTGATCAGAATGCACAGGCTAATCTGGGACGACACTTTACGCACCTGCAATAAAGTTTCTTTTCCCAAAGCGAGGCTCAAATCGAAACTAAACTTGCATGGGCAGATCAGTCTTTTCATCACTAAAATGTCCTTAATTTGAGGCTAGTGACCAATGACCATATACTTGGATACAGCACAAAACACATGAATAAAACTGGGGTCACAGCCTAAAAACTGTAAATGCAAATCATAGCATTGGGGATTTAAACTGCTTCGTTTTCCACCAAACTTCACACTTTGCTATTAACTAAAATGGCAAATAGATAACACCACAAAATACATTAAATACAAACACTCCTTAACTGTATAAATCTTTGGTCATCGCCTTGGAACAGTCAATTCAAATACACATTAAAAGAACTTTGATCATTACCAAAATTGTTTGACCATATTGCAATTGACCTTGTAGCGAGATTTAATTGAAGTGTTCAGCCATTAGCATAGCTTAACGGACGTATCATGTAAAACATGCAATGTTGTTTGTAAAGTAAGACTGAGTAGGGGAGATTATCAGCCCTGTACATTCAGTCAGACTCGATTATTTCCTGTAAAGTGTAAAAAAAAATCCTAACATGCGAGTTTGTCTGTTGTAGGTTACAGGCTCCATGAAGCTGGAGTTGGCCCAGTACCGAGAGGTTGCTGCCTTCGCCCAGTTTGGCTCTGACCTTGACCAGTCTACCCAGAACCTTCTAAACCGTGGAGTGAGGCTCACTGAGCTCCTCAAGCAGGGACAGTATGGTATGTGCTGGGGGCAGGAAACTACTGTATCTGATCTAGAAATCAGTTGCACTCTGGTAAAACTGGGCTTCATGCATGGGCGCAAAGTGTCGCCCCAGATTAGCATGTGCAGTCTGCACAGGCTAATCAGTGATGACACTTTCTGCCCAAACTGATTTTTTCCAAGAAGAGACTTACTTTTAAAAGAAAAATGATATAAAAGTGGAAAGTGTCATCCATTATTAACCTGTGCCGATTGCACAGGCTAATAGGGGACGACGTTTAATGCACAAGCATTAACCCCTATTTTCCCAGATTGTGACTTATCTTAAACAGATACAAACAGTTTCAAACTTAACCCTTCATTTCTTTCTTGCGAGGCTTGGTTTAGTAGGATATGACCCAAACTTGGTCCAATCTGCCTTTGCGACACACTGTGATGACATCCCATGTACCACTCTAAAGGAGAATGATGATACCACATCACCCAACTAATTGTCTGAGTGTGATACTATCCAAATATTTACTGTACTTAATTGTTTTATGGTTCAGGGCGGCATTTTGTGGATATTGTTTAAATTTCTGAACTATGCCTTATAAACTCTTAAAATATAAATGTCCAGAAAAGTTATTTGCACCAGCAGATCAAGTTTGAATATGTCCAAGGTATGTACACATCATCTTGGAATAACTTGTGTTAGTCAATATAAGTGGACCAACACTTATTGTGGTTCTGCCTTGTACTTTCTGTCTATACTGCAAATATTTGAACTAGGATTTGATGCACTTATCTCTGATAATATTTCTGTAATAAATAGGATATTTCATATAAGATCAATGTTACAAGTACTTTTAAAACACTTGTGTGCAAAAGGAAAATATGATGAGCACAAAACTCTTTTCGTTAACACTGTGATGACACTCCATGTACCACTCTAATGTGAAATGATGATAACCCATCACCCAAACAGTTGTCTGAGTGTATATTGTATCATACAAACATTTGTAAAAACAGTTAATGTAAAAGGAAACAGATTCCTATGTGATGCTTGTGTTTAAAGTAAAAGTTCAGAGACAAAAGCTGGCAGTCCTTTGCAGATTAAAGTTAACAGCCATGTCTTGTTCACATATACAACTTTGGCACAGAAAGACCTGCTTAACTTTGCAATGCACATACTTCACTGACCTTTAGTCCCATAAGTTTGACTGACAATGTTGGGAACAATTCTACCAAGTACTTTACTGCTTATTATGCCCCCCCCCCCATTTAAATATGCAGGGTATATTCCTTTGCAACAGGTCTGTTGTTCACTAGGGCCCGTATTCACCAAACAATTCTTAGACTTAAGTCTACGAATAAAGAAAATTCTTTAAATTGGAATATTCATTAATTGCTAACATTTTCACTCAAACTTGTTATTAACCACCTATATCTACAGCACTTTTCATGTAGAATATTTTTGTAATGAAATAATAACCAGTGGAATCCTGTATATGTTTAAATGCTGGACCTATTTTTCTTGGTTCTAAGTCTATTCTTTATTCTTAGGTCTAAGAATGGGTTGGTGAATACGGGTCTAGGTCGGTCGGATTTTCCGTCTGTAGACCATTTCGTTTTTGTCCAGGATATACGCAAAAATACGCACAAATAGAAAATCAGAGAATGTGATGAGCACAAAACTCTTTTCTGTTGACACTGTGATGACAAACATGTACCACTCTAATGTGAAATGATGATTACCCATCACCCAAACAGTTGTCTGAGTGTGTACCATGAACATCTGTAAATTTAAAAAGTACCAATGATGCTTACTATTTTAATGTTAATGCTTCTTTGTACAACAATCATGCTTTAAACACCTTTTTCTGATGACAAACATGCACCACTCTCATAGAGAATGATGAAAATGAATACAATTGTCTGAGTGTGTATTATTGCATAACATAGTTCTATTTTAATGGTTAATGTTTGGTCTTTGATGTGATGTTCATATTCAAAGTAAACGTTCTGAAATGAGTGTTGAAAATTCTTCACTGATCAAAGATTATCATGGCTTCCTAAACCAAGTAGTGCATAGAGCCTTTCATCCACCTTGCAAACTTGCTTTAACCTGCGATACTGTATTTGAATGCCAGAAAGTTAAATGATTTATGATTAACATATAAACCCTGTCATAAGTGTTTTTTTTACCTAAATAAATTGATTTAAATTACGGTCTCGACTTATGAGATGGTTCATGTAATGGGATATTTCATGTTAGATCAATATTGCAAGTACTTTTAAACACTTTTGTGCAAATAAAAAATATGATGAGCTCAAAACCCTTCTGTTGGCACTGTGATGACAAACATGTACCACTCTAATGTGAAATGATGATAACCCATCACCCAAACAGTTGTCTGAGTGTGACAACATCCAAATATTTCAGTTAAAAGCATTTTATGTGTTTATTTTCAGATATTTATGGAAATTGTTTGCATTGCTTATGACTTATTTCTGAAACAACCTAAACATTCTTGTCCATTTTAATTGCAAATTAAAAAAAAATCAAGACATTGAATTACTTAGTTGGTGTATGTTTGATCATTTTGATTTACAACTTATCTTAAAATAACTTATGACAATATCCGTATGAATCTAACTGCTAATTATGCCCCCCTTTAAAGATGTGGGGTATATTCCTTTGCAACCGGTTTGTTGTTCACTAGGTTGGTCGGATTTTCCTTCTGTAGACCATTTCGTTTTCCAGGATATCCTGAGAACAGGATCTAGACTTTATGTTTGGACCTTCATTCATGCATTATGTTAACTTGATATAGCAGGAATTTGATGCACACATTTTAGTTCATATTCGTCTCATAAAAATGTAGCAAATGCTATTTAAAATACGCACAAATAGAAAATGAGAGAATGTGATGAGCACAAAACTCTTCTGTTGACACTGTGATGACACTCCATGTACCACTCTAACGTGAAATGATGATTACCCATCACCCAAACAGTTGTCTGAGTGTGTACCATGAATATCTGTAAATTTAAAAGGTACCAATGACTCTTACTATTTTAATTTAAGTGCTTCTTTGTACAATAACCATGCTTTAAACACCTTTTTTCTGTTGACACTGTGATGACAAACATGCACCACTCTAATGGAGAATGATGAAAATGAATACAATTGTCTGAGTGTGTATTATTGCATAACATAGTTCTATTTTAATGGTTAATGTTTGGTCTTTGATGTGATGTTCATATTCAAAGTAAACGTTCTGAAATGAGTGTTGAAAATTCTTCACTGATCAAAGATTATCATGGCTTCCTAAACCAAGTAGTGCATAGAGCCTTTCATCCACCTTGCAAACTTGCTTTAACCTGCGATACTGTATTTGAATGCCAGAAAGTTAAATGATTTATGATTAACATATAAACCCTGTCATAAGTGTTTTTTTTACCTAAATAAATTGATTTAAATTACGGTCTCGACTTATGAGATGGTTCATGTAATGGGATATTTCATGTTAGATCAATATTGCAAGTACTTTTAAACACTTTTGTGCAAATAAAAAATATGATGAGCTCAAAACCCTTCTGTTGGCACTGTGATGACAAACATGTACCACTCTAATGTGAAATGATGATAACCCATCACCCAAACAGTTGTCTGAGTGTGTACCATAACTAACTTTAGCAGTAAATTTAAAAGGTATCAATTACACTATATATTTTAATTTAAGTGCCTCTTTGTACAATAAGCATGCTTTAAACGCCTTTTTTGTTGACACTGTGATGACAAACATGCACCACTCTAATGAAGAATGATGAAAATAAATACAATTGTCTGAGTGTGTATTATGGCATAACATAGTTCTATTTTAATGGTTAATGTTTGGTCTTGATGTGATGTTCATATTCAAAGTAAACGTTCTGAAATGAATGTTGAAAATTCTTCACTGATCAAAGATTATCATTGCTGCTTAACCCTTTGAGCACTGGAACCGGATTTTGAAGGCCTTTGCAAACAGTTTGGATCCAGATGAGACGCCACACAACGTGGCGTCTCATCAGGATCCAAACTGTTTGCTATTCTGATAGCATTCTTTGAAAAAAATGAGAGAAAATACTAATTTTAGAAATTCAGCAGACGACATTTTAGCAGACGACAAATTTCCCAGCATGCAAAGGGTTAAACAAAGTTGTGCATACAGCCTTTTATCCACCTTGCAATCTTGCCTAAACTCATGATACTGTATTTGAATACAGTTTGTCATTATGCTACAAAGTTAATTGATTTATGATTGTGACATACTCTTGTCATTTCGAATCTGCCCCATGTCTAGGGGATTATGCCCAATACTTGCATTTATGTAGAAAAAAATGTATTGGCATGTTGTAAGAAAAATCTTGAGCAAGGTTGAATGAATTGTCCTAGAGTAATATCCAATTAAATGGAAACATAGAACAACTTTTTATGAATGCTTCTTTGCATATACCTCTTTATTTTGGCCTTTAATAAAGAAGCAGAGCTCTGGTAAAACTGGGCTTAATGCATGTGCATAAAATGTCATCTAGGATAAGCCTGTGCGGACTGCATAGGAGAAGGGGTGGGGACACTCCACTTTTCTGGAATTTTTTGTTAAAAGGAAGTCTCTTAAGGGAAAAAAGTAGTCTAGTAAAAAAAAACTGAGTCGTCCTGAATCAGACAGTGGGACTCAGCAAAATACTCTAACTTCCATCTCTTGCTTTCAGCTCCGATGGCGCTGGAGGAGCAGGTTGCGTGTATCTACGCCGGGGTCAAGGGTCACCTGGACAAGGTTGATCCCTCGAAGATCACGGAGGCTGAGGTGGATCTGATGGAGCACATCCGTATCACACAGCAGGACGTGCTGACCGACATCAGGGACAAGGGCATGATCACCCCAGACACAGACGCCAAGCTGAAGGCATCCATTTCTGGTTTCATGGCCGCCTGGAAGCCGAAGCCTTGAGTGACGGCGCCAGTTAGGGAACAAACGCTTGTAGAGTTTTTATAATAATTTGTGTATTTGAGACTTTAACAAATGTGCTGAAGCCGTTTTGATGTTACTGAATGTGATAGGAAAAAATGCTCTCAGTTTGCAGGATGGTTTGATGTTAAAACAGTACTCTGAACTTCAACAAAATCTGTTGAATGAAACAAAAAAATTGAAACAAAAGTTGTATTTATTATTTGTGGAAATTACCTTGACAGCTCTCGGTCTTCGTACTTGTAGTGTTGTTGACTTGTTTGATGATGTTTATACAAGAAAATAAAAAAAATATTTCCACATGTTACTGTTTCTATTTCTGAGTTATTGCTAGTTCTTCAGGTCATCAGCATGCTATTGATCGGTCAATAATCATATAATGTGTCCAATTCGGTTAAAAACCCTGCCAGGTCAAACAAGGGCACTGGCGACCCAATCATTTAGTAAGAAATAAGGACTAATAAAATGAGTGCAAACACCTAGACGTGTTTCTGCAATAAAATGCATATATACAAACTGCTTGTACTGCCCTTGGGAGCTGTCTCACAAGAGATGATGCTACTCGTGCTGTTAACATTGCACCTGTGTTCTTGCTTTCTAGACCAGTATGGCCACCAGTGACGTTTCAGTGCGACAGAAGATGTGAACCCCGTTCGGTTACATTGCACACATTTTATACAATAGCGTAGCGTAATATTCGTTCAAAAGTCAATGTGCTGTACTATTACGCAGTTTCAAATATGAAACTTCATCATAAACATTATTTTTTCAGTCTAATAACGTAGAAAATTGCAAAGATTGTTCATTTAATATTAAAACTAAACATTCTTCAAAATCGTGTGATTTAAATGAGTACTCTCAACCTGTATGGGAAGTAACCTCTCGGATGAGTTTGAATCAGAAAAAAACTAAACATTCTGAATATAAACAAACATTTCAACGAACGAGAGTCACTGTATCCGTACAGTTCACCTGCATTGTCTGGTAATATTTGGCTTTGAACACACATGTCGTTACCTGTTTTGCTCTGCATGACCAGCAATTTTTATATAAAGGATTAATATTCTAACATAAGAAAATGAACTTATGAAACATTACCAATGTATCCTTATATATTGTTTTGCTGGATGAAGGTCGGTCTGTCTGTCGGTAGACCTGTTTCCGATCAATAACTTGTGAACGGATTGGCTTGATTATTCACATATGCATTGGCCTTTGAGAGTAGATGACCCCTATTGAAATTGGGGTCACTAGGTCAAAGGTCACCGTCACAATAAGTGTGAAAATCGTTTCCGATCAAAAACTCGTCAACAGATTAACCGATCGGCTTGATACTTCACATGTGTATTGGCCATGGCCAGTAGATGACCCCTATTGAAATTGGGTCAAAGCTCAAGGTCGCTCACAATAAGTGTGAACACCGTTTCCGATCAATAACTCGTCAACGAATTGACCGATTGGCTTGATACTTAACATGTGCATTGGCCTTGGACAGTAGATGACCTCTATCGAAATTGGGGTCACTAGGTCAAAGTTCACTGTCACAATAAGTGTGAAAATCGTTTCCAATATAACTCGTCAACCAATTGACCGATTGGCTTGATACTTCACATGTGCATTGGCCTTGGACAGTAAATGACCCTTATTGAAATTGGGGTCACTAGGTCAAAGGTCACTGTCACAAAAAGTGTTAAAATCATTTCCGATCAATAACTTGTCAACCAAATGACGGATTGACTTGATACTTCACATGTGCATTTGCCTTGGACAGTAGATGACCTTTATTGAAATTGGNTTGATACATCACATGTGCATTGGCCTTGGACAGTAGATGACCTCTATCGAAATTGGGGTCAAAGGTCACTGTCACAATAAGTGTGAAAATCGTTTCCAATATAACTTGTCAACCAGTTGACCGATTGGCTTGATACTTCACATATGCATTGGCCTTGGACAGTAGATGACCCCTATTGAAATTGGGGTCACTAGGTCAAAGTTCAGTCACAAAAAGTGTTAAGATCATTTCCGATCAATACCTTGTCAACCAAATGACGGATTGACTTGATACTTCACATGTGCATTGGCCTTGGACAGTAGATGACTTTTATTGAAATTGGGGTCACTAGGTCAAAGGTGAAGGTCACTGTCACAATAAGTGTGAAAAACAAGGCCCTGTTTTGGGGGCATATGTCTCCGACCGCGGAACTCTTGTTAAACACGTCTTACAAAATGTCAGTGCGATTAATGACGAAAGAATTTCCTAGTATCTACACTTGCTTATTCAAGATGAATTTAAAGGGACGCTTAAGATGATAAATACCGCCTTAAATGTACCTGCACAACATCGAAACATCTAATAAATACACGAACATGAATTAATCCAAAGTACATGTTTGAAATACACATGTACGAAACCATTGTTAGTTGTTTACTGAATATTAAACACTCATGCAGATAGCTTTCATCGGCTTTGTTCCAGAAATGATATTTATATAGTAAGGTACCCTCTGTCGAAGATCGTTTTTAATTCTTGGATTTTTATCAACGTTTAAACAATTGAAGGAGAGCTTTATTTTTTACAACGAGCGAATCAATTTTCAACAGACATATTGTTGTATACGTTTATTTTGTTCTGCGATATACACGTGCAATTTAATTGTTATACACGCTTTTATAATTAACGCGATGAATACGAACGGGCATTACCTACACAAACCTACACAAAACCAAGACATATACCTGCTTCGGTAACTGGAACTTATTGTTTTTTTTTATTTTGAAATGTTTCCTTCTTTATTATTAATATTCTCCTTTTGCGTTCGCGTCATTTTCTCCTGGTTATTTGATAATAATTGATGTGAACGATCGTATCGTATATACACGGTTTAAATAAAACGTAGGAAAGAAAAAATGAAGAAAAATAAGATAAACACACGTATTTTCTTCTTCTATTATTTTTAAAAATCTGTCCAATGTAAGCGTTTAAAATACTTAAATCTTTGAATAAAAGATGATTTTTATGGCCACCGATAAATGCTGTATTAAACATTCCAATACGTGAAACCGTACTTTACTAGCGTGTTTTGCTTCCTTGTCACATTGGTAGCTGGAATAATTTACCAAAACAAACGCTCTGCAATTATTGTCCTTCTGCGAACAAAGTGTTTACTAAACATACAAAAAGTGCGAGATTTGTTTCGGTTATTATTTAAACTTATGACGACCAAACTTATTAGGCCTCTCGTGAGATACTCTAAGTACGACATTACACAGAATAATGCTAGCATACTAGACTAATATAGTATAAACTATTGACCGGTCAGGGTCAAGGTATTTGGTGTGTAACATCGTAATGGTGGTCATCTACATGCAAACTATGTATTTTTTCAAATCATGAAACTGGGGTCAACATTAGTCCGGCCCCAGGGGTCGAGGGATGAGTATATATATAAAATATATATACGCAAAAAATCTCTTAAACCGCAAGTCATGGGTTTCATATTTGGTGGTATAATATCAAGTTCGTTCGTCCCCCCCCCCTCCTAGGGTCACACTTGCCACGTCCCAGGAGGTCACATCCATCCCCTGGGTCCAAGTTTGTCATGCTTAGGATGTAGGGCTGAAATGTTTTATTTTGCATTGTACTAGAAATCGATTTAAAAAAAAATCGGAAACCACAAAGCAGACAGCGTTGATACTCAGGATGTGAAATCAGACTGGTCGTTTAAAGATTGTACGAATCAGGGCTCAAAACTGGCCACGCCGCATTGCACAGATGATAAGGGCCAGGTATAATAATATATCGTATAATATTTGATGTTGTGACCTGTATTTAAAATATAAACCTCGTTCTCCAAGCAACACTTTTCATATACAGTGGAATGTGGTGATTTTCATAAATTCAATGCTTTCAAGAAAAGTCCTGCTTCTCATCATCATAACTTAAACAAATCGTTTTAAGGGTCATCTATACAGCATTGAATGCAGCATTGCAATTTAGAAATAATTATATCACGTATTATATCATTTACAAACCGGAAGGCACATGATAATTCCCTTCCAGAGGTATTCCCTTCCAGAGGACATCAAAAAGTGGAAAATATTAACAAATTTAAAAGAATGGTTAAAAAACATCTACAAGACAAACACACTGAGAGAAGTGACATATATTTGTATTATTGATATAAGCATATGGCTGTGATATAGAAACAATTGGAATCTGTGATATATACTATTTGAATTGAAATGTTTCCATATTTGCAATAATATTTATTTAGTTAAGCCTCATGTTTGGTAATGTTATACATTTTTTGTTAATATTATTTAAGTTGTCGGATAGAGACAAAACTCTGGGTAATTCACATGTTTCTCTCAATCAAACACCAAAGTATATTATGTAAGTTAGATTATATAACAAATTGATCATTTTTTGTGTACTTTTAATGGACCCCATTGGAAATAAGCTCTTAGCTTAATGAGTTATCCATAGGTCAAATATTGCATTTCAATTGATAACTAATTGTCATAACTGTTATAATATATAGATTTAATTTATTTAATTATTTATATATTATTTGATAATAACAGCTTTCAGAATGACATTGGTGTACTATGTTTCTATGTATTGAGATATTGTTATATGCGTTTGACCTAGAATGTTAATAAATACTAAATAAAATAAATAAGTTCCTGCCCATCACACAAAATTGAAGCAAAAGGCCTTCATCCTCACTAAAATTATTGTATGGAAACATTATATATTTTTTATTATTATTTATGTTTTTGCGCACTTTAAGCTGAATTTTCTAAGAACTAAAGTGGTATAATTCTGCTAAATTGCAGGTCAGAGTTATGGGCCTTGGTAAGTGACCTTGCATGATGATCCATAAGACATTTGTAAATGTTCAATTGAATACCTGTTGTAGTTATTATAAAAATATATGTACAAAAAGGGGACATAATCCTCCTAAAAGGCTAGTCACAGTTGTACGTCTTGGTCAGTGACTGTAATGACCCGAAACAAAGATTTGTTTCAATTTCTGTAATCGAAATAGAGATATGGAGTTGTTGCAAAAAAGCAATCGTTAACATGACGTCTAGTACAAAAAGATCATGATAAAGTCTGATTAATTGCAAGTCAGACTTATGGGCCCTGGTCAGTGATCTCCCATGATGAGCATGAAGACACGTGTGAAATTACAGTTGAGTTTCTGTCGAAGTTACAGAATTATGTACTAATTGCAGGCAAACCTTAACCTTAAGTTCATCTGGTACAAAAACAAAAGGTGCAAAAGGAGGCATAATCACTCTTAATAGAATCTGCAACAGATATTGAAAGAAAACACTTTACATTTAGAGTCTTTATGAACCGAGAAAGGGAACAATTGCACGCAAACTTTAACTTGACATTTGTTTGGTACAAAAATGGTCATAATTCTGCTAAATTGGAGTTCTGACCTATGAAACTTGGTCAGTGACCTTACACAATGACCTATGTATTCGAATACAAAGTCAGAAAAGAAATCTGACTGTAACCAGTGTTGACTGAAGTATGGCCCTTTGTCTATTAATCACTGTACAATATATAGTGGTTTTGTATTTGTGCAAACGTGGGTTGTGGGGCATCAGTGTATTTGATACCTTTCGAGTTATAAAAATAAGGTCTAACGGTTATTTTCACCCGCTGAAAAGTAGTATCGGAACAAGCAGGATTTATTTAGTTTGATTTCTCTTATCTTTATGTACTTATTTATGGAAAATAAACAAGTTTGGACAAGATGTATCCGTCATATGTTTAGTCATACATAGTTGCTGAAAAAAGTATCAGCACATTTTTAAGCAGAGTATTATTAAATAAAAAATGGTGTGATTTATTTCAGACTTCATTCTTAGCTGTTACTTTGTTTCATAATGCTTCTTCTTTTTTCAAATGCATGTTAAATTCTGTTATTTGCAATGATGTTTTTTACAAAACATTGCATATTATAATAGCCAGCAAGCACACACCTTGTTTCCAAATTTTCATATAAAAATGTTGCTGCAAAATAGAAAAAGAAAAGTCTGAACGCTTCACGATGCAGCTTCAGTAAAGTTTTGTAATTAAACTTAACATAGATTCAAATTATTGTATCATGTTAAGTTTTTTAGTTGAACATCTTTCTAACACATTTTTGCCCTTATACAAATATTATTATTCCCATAACACATTTTAATACCACATTTTTGTAATCATACATTTTAATTATAATGCAAAAACGATGTGTCTGTCAATACTTAACTATAATTATAGTTTCATATTTTAACAGTTTTATTTTAGCGTGTTTATTTCCAAATATTTCCATGACTTTTTTTTACGCATGTGTATGGCCCTGACATCTACTAAAGGCCTGTCTGTTTTTCTTCCGTACGAGGTTAACCCTACATAACACTTTTCTTATATAATCAATAATGTCTCTTTCAAAGCTTATATAATTGCCTGGGTGATGTTTTTGTATACTCTCAAGATTCACCTGATCTCACTTTGACCTAGACCTACTTTTAGACATCAGAAGGTCCACGTTTTTGGTTAACCACACATTCTGTGTTTTGTCTTACATAAATACTGCTAGCTGTAAAGGTTTAATACTGGCATGGATGTTATCTATGAACTCTCTCAACTCACACACATCGCCTGATCTCATTTAGACTCGGACATTTGCCTACCTTTATACATTGAATAATTCAGAAGATCCAAGTTATTGGTTTACCCAATATGATGTATTTCAACTTATATCAATAGCGCTTGCTACACAGATTTGATACTTGCATTAATGTTATTTATGAACACTCTTAACACAGTTATATCACCTGAACCCATTTGGACCGTTGACCTTTTTTTGGGCTCATTTAAACAAAATTGACAGTTTAATAAACATCAATACATCGGGTCCTAACTAAAATACTATCGTCATGCTGGACCAGTCAGGCCTGTCTGCTGAGTACGGTGGTATGCACAAGCATGGCATTGTATGCAACAGGAACAGCGGCACGCTGGCGGTATTTGGTAAAATAATGTAAATTATGTCAGGTAGAATATTACATAATAAAAAATGCATATTTTCCTTATATTTTTATATATTAAAATTAAGTTTTTAATAAGAATTAATGGAACTTTTCAGATATGTGCATACTTTTGTTATAAACATATATCTGCAGTTTTTGTTTTACATATTGTTATATCCTTGAACAAGACATCAGCTATGTGTTATGCTTCATCAGTGTTTTCATGTTTCATGTCTGTCATCTATCCAGTTTAAGAAAACAGTCCCAAAATGAAACAAGCACACACCATGCAATAAGTGCACCTGTTTTTATATGAACAAGTGTAAAACAAAAAGTGCATTTATTTCGCATCTATCCAAATAGAAAACCAACATGATAAATAAAAAGCAAAACACAAAAAATGCAGCCATTTTGCAGCTCGTCTGTATGCCAACCATCCACTAATTACCTTTAACAACACATTTTGAAATATGATAGTTTTGTCTGCTGTCTTCAGAAACATATCCGGAAACAAGGATGGTGATCTGAACAAGGAATGGAAAAAAACTCAGCTCTTTGCTTGAGGGAATGCTTTACACTGAAGTGTTCTTTCTCTCGAACAGAAAAACTCGTAAGTGCTTCTACGAACCAGGCAGAAATTAAAGTTGTTTTCTAAAGACATATAGTGCTTGCATGTTGCTGTTATTTATGTGCGTTTTTACTTTAGAACTGTTTGTCTCATAGATGCATCAGTTTTGAACAACATAAATATATGTTACATAAAAATCTTCTAAGTCTTTAAGTATTTGGCAAACTATAAGTTTGTTTTACAAATTGTGTCGCGTTCTGAGAAAACTGGGCATAATGCTTGTGCGTTAAGTGTCATCCCTGATTTGCCTGTGCAGTCCACACAGGCTAATCAAGGACGACAATTTCCGCTTTTATGGAATTTTCCGTTTAAATGATGTCTCTTCTAAGCGAAAATACAGTTTAGGCGGAAAGTGTCGTCTGAGATTAGCCTGTGCAGACTGCACAGGCTAATCTGGGACGACACTTTACGCACATGCATTTTGCCCAGTTTTTCTCAGAACACGTAACGTTTTACAAGTTGCTCTGTGTGAGCTCTTTTCACAGCCTTTGGCCGTCGTCTTTCATGTGTTCACAATGTATTTAAGTAAGATCTCCAACTTAACTACCTTCTCAAATTTGTTAAAACTTACTAAACAGGAATAATCCGTGGGTGGTCCTCTATAAAAGTTTGATACATGGAATGATATCAGACTAAACAGAAATGCTCGTTGGGTGCTTCACTTCAGAAGTTGTTTAAGTAGTATCCATATAATAAAACAAACCATAAACCACTTGTGTTCAGTCTATTAAAGGAATTTGATCTATGTTACACAAATATTGTTAATTTTAACCATATTTAACAGATATGACGCTTGGACGGCCCTCTACTAAAGTTACAATCATTCTGCTATAAGCAGATCTCTGCTAGCTAAGGCAACTTATAGGACAAATATATTTTTTGTTTAACATGACCTTGATTCAATGGTATCGATTCCATGGTCTTGATTCCATTGTCTTTATTCCATGGTATAGATTACATGGCCTTGATTCCATGGCATTGATTCCATAGCCTTGATTTTATTGCCTTGATTCCATGGTTTGTCTATGGTCTTGATTACATGGCATTGATTTCATGGCCTTGATTACATGGCCTTGATTACATGGCCTTGATTACCTTGCCTTGATTACATGGCCTTGATTACATGACCTTTATGACATGGCCTTGATTACATGGCATTGATTCCATGGCCGTAATAACATGGTCTTGATTCAATTGTCTTGATTTAATTGTCTTGATTCAATTGTCTTGATTCAATTGTTTTGATTAAATTGTCTTGATAACATGGTCTTGATAACATGGTCTTGATTACATGGTATTGATTACATGGTCTTGATTACATGGTCTTGATTACATGGTCTTGATTACATGAACTTGATTCCACGGAATTGATTACATGGCCTTGATTCCATGGCATTGATTCCATATCATTTATTCCATGGCCTTGATTCCATGGTCTTAAGTTCATGGTCTTGATAACATGGTCTTGATAACATGGTCTTGAATACATGGTCTTGATTACATGTTCTTGGTTACATGGCCTTGATTACATGGCCTTGACTACATGACCTTGATTACATACTCTTGATTACATGATCTTGATTACATGATCTTGATTACATGTTCTTGATTACATGGCCTTGATAACATGACATTGATTGCAAGGTCTTGACTACATGGCATTGATTACATACTCTTGATTACATGGTCTTGATTCAATTGTCTTGATTGCATGGTCTTGATTCCATGGTATTGATTCTATGGCCTTGATTACACGGTCTTGATTCAATGACATTGATAATATAACCTTGATTCCATGGCCTTGATAAAATGGTCTAGATTACATGGCCTTAATAGCATGGTCTTGATAACATGGTCTTGATTACATGACCTTGATTTCATGGTCTTGATTCAATTTTCTTGATTATATGGCTTTGATTTCATGGTCTTGATTACATGGCCTTGATTACATGGTCTTGATTACGTGATCTTGATTCCATTGTCTTGATTCCATTGTCTTGATTACATGGCCTTGATTACATGGTCATGATTGCATGTTCTTGATTACATGGTATTGATTACATGGTTTTGATTTTATGGCCTTGATTACACGGTCTTGATTCAATGACATTGATTATATAACCTTGATTCCATGGCCTTGATTAAATGGTCTTGATTACATGGCCTTGATAACATGGTCTTGATAACATGGTCTTGATTACATGACCTTGATTACATGGTCTTGATTCAATTTTCTTTATTACATGGCTTTGATTTCGTGGTCTTGATTACATGATCTTGATTCCATTGTCTTGATTACATGGCCTTGATAACATGGCCTTGAGTACATGGCCTTGATTAGATGGCCTTGATTACATGATATTGATTCCATTGTCTTGATTACATGGCCTTGATTACATGGTCTTGATTCAATTTTCTTGATTACATGGCTTTGATTACATAGTTTTGATTGCATGGTATGGATTACACTGTCTTTATCACATTGTATTCACTCCACGGCTTCGAAAACATGGTCCTGATTCAATTGTTTTCATTACATGGTCTTGATTCAATGGCCTTGATAACATGGCCTTGATTACATCGCCTTTAGTACATGGACTTGATTCCATTGTCTTCATAGCATGGTCTTGATTTAACAGAAAATTAAACAAGTTTTATTAAACAATACACCCAGAAGGCCAAAAGCCCAAGTGGACAAAGTTAGCATTCCGTGTTTACAAAGTAAATAGCTAATGATTAAACAAAGTAATAATACTTTTCATTGCAACAATACATGCATGTATTATTAAATACTAGATTATTGTAATTACAACTATCGAAAGTATATTTGTAATTAGATATGTTTAATAACTTCAAATTCTAATGGAGCTTATTAATTGCAACCATCTATCAAATATATTATAATGTACATATATAAGGTCTACATGATGACATGATCTTGCCGACATGGTCTTGATTCTATTGTCTAAATTACATGACTTGATTACATGGTCTTGATTACATGGCCTTGATAACATGAACTAGATTCCATGGTCTTGATTACATGGCCTTGATTACATTGTATTGGATTCCATGGCGTTGATTACATAGCCTTGATTAGATGGAATTGATTCAATGGCCTTTATTCCATTGTCTTGATTATATGGCCTTGATGACATGGCCTTGATTTAATGGCATTGATTTCATGGCCTTGATTCAATGGTCTTGATTACATGATCTTGATTAAGTGGACTTGATTACATGGCCTTGATTACATGGTCTTGATAACATGGCCTTGATAACATGACCTTTATTCAATGGCATTGATTACTAGTACATGGCCTTGATTACATGGTCTTGATTACATGGTCTTGATTACATAGACTTGATTACATGGCCTTGATTACATGGTCTTGATTACATGGCCTTGATAACATGGCCTTTATTAAATGGCATTGATTACTAGTACATAGCCTTGATTACATGGTCTTGATTACATGGCCTTGATTCAAAGGCCTTGATTACATGGTCTTGATAACATGGGCTTGATTACATGGCCTTGATTCAATGGCCTTGATGCAATGGCATTGATAACATGGTCTTGATTACATGGCCTTGATTACATGGCCTTGATTCAATGGCATTGATTACATGGCCTTGATTCAATGGCATTGATTACATGGCCTTGATTACATGGCCTTTATAACCTGGCCTTGATTACATGGCATTGATTCAATGGTATTGATTACATGGCCTTGATTCAATGGCATTGACTACATGGCCTTGATTACATGGCCTTGATTACATGACCTTGATTCAATGACCTTGATGCAATGGCATTGATTACATGACCTTGATTCAATGGCATTGATTACATGGCCTTGTTTACACGGCCTTGATTCAATGGCATTGATTACATGGCCTTGATTACATGGTCTTGATTATACACAGGCGAGCCACCAGTGCCACTTTGGTCTGTTGACGTCTGCACTTACGAAATGTGAATAGTGTTGATTTCATGTTACTGTTCGCGCATTCATTTGTTGCTGCATGCGCGTTTGTCTGGCGAATTAAAAATGACTGAAGTATGTGTTGCTGTATTTTGCAAGTCTGTTTTGCGTGAATACGTGCGCATGGGCCTGTCTTAAAAAAGGAAACAATACCTGGGGTTTTAGTCAGTAAAAGACACAGCGAATGATATAGCTTCGTGCGAGAAATATGACATCTTTTATAATCAAAACTGAATATTTAATCTTTCATTTAAAAATGGTATTTGATCGCCAGTCAGTGAATAACATATATAAAATATGAAATCTGATCGAGCAAGTTTTTTTCAGGCTACAGACAAGTGCCATGTTGACAGTGTCGTTTATGTTTTTGCTAAACACATATAGAGTATACAGTAATTAAACATAATTAGATGTGTTTAGAAACAGGAGCGGTGCAATGATTACTTTTTAAGAATTATTTTGATGCAACTGCAATTCAATCGGTTGCTTATTTTTTCTTTTTTTTTTCAACTGTCTGAACTGCATCTTAATTAGGTGTGTCTGGTCCACGTCATATTCATTTGCCCGTGGATATATAAAGACATGCTGGTCGTCTCTGAAGAATGTGGCTTTCGAGACTGTGAAGCTAGAATATGCAGAAGATCACTGGGCACGTCTGGTCGCAGAGAAAATGGTCATCATGGACGACTGTCGCGTTCATCCAAATGTTTGTCTGGCATGTCTGTATGAACACCAGCCAACACCAACTCGTCAATCACGTAAATGGTACTCTGCAATACGACGTTTGTTCAGAAGGTAAGCAGCGTGTTGTAGAACTGGTGATGTGTTTTAATTGAGCCTTGCTTTAAGAAAAGGGGGTTTAATGCATGTGCGTAAGGTGTCGTCCCAGATTAGCATGTGCAGTCCGCATTGTATTTTTCGTTTAAAGGAAGATTTTTCTTGACAAAAAAACGGGTCTAGGCGAAAAGTGTTGTCCCTGATTAGACTGTGAGGACTGCACCGGCTAATCTGGGATAAAACTTTACGCACATGCATTAAACCCTCTTTTCACGGAGCGAAGCTCAATTGTCAATTATAATGTGATGATCGGAAATGCGCCGTTTCATTGTTTATAGAAAGTCTCATGAAATAGACCTGGAAAGTAAGGAAATGCGTAAACAGCTACACATATATATAGAACCAATGGATTGTTCAAACATGAAGAATATTATTCTAGTATGCTTGTATTGTTAAAGGGACTTGTTCACAGTTTATCAAAATGAGAATTTTTCAACTTTTTGTCACAGATTCAAGAAATAAATGAACAATGTACATCAGTGTGCGAAATAACACTTATGCCGCAGACTTATACTGAAAATACACTTTCGTTTCCGAAAAACCATCGTTAGAAATTGATAAAATTATAAAGCATCTCAGACGCGAAACGATCTAAAAATATCGATTTCTTGTGTTATCGTTATATTTTGCAACAACACGTGGATAGTTATACAAAGTATAAAATAAATGGCAACCCATGTGACGACGGATGGTCAGGTCCGCACATAATGTAGTCGTAAAGACTCAACGACGACCCGAATATAAACTCTGAATTACACACACACGTGAAGAAGGATGGCTGAGTGGTTTCGGCTCTTTGCTTTTTATCCATGGGTCAGAAGTTCGAGCCCTGGTGTGGTTAACTTCTTTTTTCTCTATTTTTTTTCTTTTTTTACTTCTATGCTTGTTTTTATATTGCAGCTTGTTAGTTTTGCTGTTTAAATTTATCAATTTACAGCATTTAGTGACAAACTTCAAACCATGCCAAAATCTGTGAACAAGTCCCTTTAAGTCGAGATGGTTGTGTAATGTCGTACTTAGGGTATCTTACGAGAGGCCTAATAAGTTTGGTCGTCATATGTTTAAATAATAACCGAAACATATCTCGCACTTTTTGTATGTTTAGTAAACACTTTTTTCGCAGAAGGACAATGATTGCAAAGCGTTTGTTTTTGGTAAATTATTCGAGCAACCAATGTGACAAGGAAACACAACACGCTAGTAAAGTACGGTTTCACGTATTGGAAAGTTTAATACAGCATTTATTGGTGGCCATAAAAACATCTTTTATTCAAAGATTTAAGTATTTAAAACGAATATATTGGACATTTTATTTTTAAGAATAGAAGAAGAAAATACGTGTGTTTATCTTATTTATCTTCATTTTTTCATTCCTGCGTTTAATTTAAAGGGACTGTAAACCACGAATGACGAAAAAAGAAAAGTTCTAAAATACCGTATTTTTTACAATTATTAGTTTATATTGATTAAAATATCACGACTGGTATATAACATTTCTTGAAAAAAAGTTTATTTTTTTATTTTTTATTTATTTTTGTATTTATTTATTTTTATTGGGTATGCATACCCAGTAAAAATAAAAAAAAAATACAAAAATAAATGATTCATCGGCACGTGGTAAACCCAGGAATGCAAATTGTGCATGCGTTTTGAATTGTATATATTTTATGTATAAAATGATCAATTTACTTGCGTTATTTATAGTGTGTATATCGTTATGTCACCTTTTTTCGCGATGTACTTATATAACCGAATATACTGAAAATATGAACTTTTTTCAAGTAGTGTAATATACCACTCGTGATATTTTAATCAAAATAAACTAATAATTGTAAAAAATACGGTATTGTAGAACTTTTCTTTTTTCGTCACTCGTGGTTTACAGTCCCTTTTAAACGTGTATATACGATACGATCTTTCACATCAATTATTATATAATGTGTCGCGTTCTGAGAAAACTGGGCATAATGCATGTGCGTTAAGTGTCGTCCCAGATTAGCCTGTGAAGTCCGCACAGGCTAATCAGGGACGACACTTTCCGCCTAAATTGGATTATTGCTTAGAAGAGACTTCATTTAAACGAAAAATGACATAAAAGCGGAAAGTGTCGTCCCTGATTAGCCTGTGCGAACTGCACAGGCTAATCTGGGATGACACTTTACGCACAAGCAGTATGCCCAATTTTCTCAGAACACGATACAAATAACCAGGTGAAAATGATGTGAACGCAAAATGAGAATAATAATAATAAAGAAGGAAACACTTCAAAATAGAATAAAACAATAAGTACCAGTTACCGACGTAGGTATATGTCTTGTTTTTTTAGTTATATGGAAGATTCCCGTTCGTATTCACCGTGTTAATTATAAAAAGCGTGTTTAACAATTAAATTGCACGTGTATATCGCAGAACAAAATAAACGTATTCAACAATATGTCTGTTGAACATTGATTCGCTTGTTGGAAAAATAAAGCTCTCCTTTTATTGTTTAAACGTTGATAAAAAACAAGAATTAACAACGTTCTTCGACAGAGGGTACCTTACTATATAAATATCATTTCTGGAACAAATCCGATGAAAGCTGTTTATCTACCGTTTAATGACTTGGTTATTGAGTTTTAGCTCTTTAAAGTGATCGTCATGGACAATCTCTATGTGGTCAAACTTGTGTCCGACCAAACACGATTTTGGAAATGGGTCAACTTTTGAGGGCTGGTATCGAAATACTGCTGGATCAATGGTACTGATGTTATTTTTTCCTGATAAATTATTTTATTAGCTTTCGAAAACAACCGGTGAGTAGTTGATTCGTTAAAAAATGTTCGAGTTACATTGTTTACAGTAAAGATGGTCTAGTTTTACGGCAAATGAAATTGCACTCCTTGTCTCTATTATAGCATATATTAAAAAAATAATAATATGGGCTTCCCTCCTGTGACCGTTTAAAACGAAGTTTCATACAATCTTGCCAATGGCAACGTGTCATTAAGAATGTTGGCTGACCGTTTACAACGAAGTTTCATACAATCTTGCCAATGGTCTCGTGTCATTAAGAATGTTTGCTGACCGTTTACAACGTAGTTTCATACAGTCTTGCTAATGGTCTCGTGTCATTAAGAATGTTTGCTGACCGTTAACAACGTAGTTTCATACAATCTTGCCAATGGTCTCGTGTCATTAAGAATGTTGGCTTACCGTTACAACGAAGTTTCATACAATCTTGCTAATGGTCTCGTGTCATTAAGAATGTTGGCTTACCGTTACAACGAAGTTTCATACAATCTTGCTAGTGGTCTCGTGTCATTAAGAATGTTGGCTGACCGTTTACAACGAAGTTTCATACAATCTTGCTAATGGTCACGTGTCATTAAGAATGTTGGCTGACCTTTTTGTCGGATAAATGATCCGCGCTCTGGGACTTATATTTTTCATGTTACCTTAAGACTTTATATTATTCAAAGCGTACCAAAGCAAACTGATTGTATGAGCTGCGTTCTGGGAAAACTGGGCTTAATACATGTGCGTAAAGTATCATCCCAGATTAGCATGTGAAGTCTGCAAGGCTAATCAGAGACGACACTTTCCGATTTTGTGGAATTTTTCGTTCAAAGGAAGTATCTTACACACTTAAAAAATCCAGCTATGGCGGTAAATGTCGTCCCTGATTAGCCTGATTGGACTGAACAGGCTAATCTTGGACGACACTTAACGCACATGCTAAAAGGCCAGTTTTCCAAAAACGAGGCTCATATGATCTGTTTTATTTGTAACGCTTCTAGTTATTAGAAATCTGGTACAAGTGTTTTAGAAGTCCTTTAATAATATTTGTTTCAGATACATGCCCGAGACCATTGTTTACTCACCAATTGAACACGAAAATGCAGGAGTTTAGACACAAACAGGTTCTATGCGACTACCGCCTTCAACACAGTTACACAAACAATGGCTTTTCAGGGGAACTGGATACAGTCAGAGTGACCTGCAGCAAAACCGATGGTTTGTCCACATTTACATTGTTACGATTGTGATTGTACTCAAACATCATTATGATTCAAGATTTTATTTACAGCATTTCCAGAAGGCAAATGGCCCATGTGGACACATTTTAGTACAAGCAATATAATAACTACAGTAATAGACATATATACATGATTATGACAAGCACATGAAATTATGAGTAAGCGAGGTTACACTATGTGACTCGCGCATATTCAAGACATAAGTTAATTGTATTTGAATAATTTGTAAAATTGCTTAAGCAAACCCACTAAAACATACCTCGCCAATAGCATTCGGAATTATTATGTTGTATTACAGCAGGCTTGTATCGTAACCTAAATGCACCAAAGGCGAATATGTTATCATTCAGAGATCAAATACAAGTTTGTGTTTTATGTAATTAGGAGTATTATAATTACACAAATAATTAGCGAGCAAACAATATACGTTTGATTGAGCGCTACTTCTTGTAAATATGTATGTTGGAAATATGGCTTTAGCGGAATTCATACATGTAATCCCGTGTTTATCAACAATTAAGGATAAAATAAACGCGTACTAAACTAATACAACGTCTTTGAGATTGATCATTAATGGTGCGTGCATGTTTTCAGGAATTTTCAACTGCACGCTTCCGCCAAACAAATGCGCTTATGCCATATACGGGCACGTTCATGCGAAGAATAAGTGCACAAAGAGTGTCTTTGAAAGGGAAAATGGCAAGCCGCGCACCAGCGAATTAAGACGAAGTCCGGCGACATGGGGAGATTTTACTACGATGATAATGCAGTTGAAGTTGTCCAGTAAAGATGAGGTGCCTTCTTTTAGCGTTCAATGTCCCTTCCTAGGGTTCAATGATAGCGTCCAGATCGTTGCCCTTGTCTATCGTTGTAATCAACCTGTGGCTATTCTAGAGAGATGAGTAGTGTGTGTGTGGTCGAGGGTGGACGTGTGTTTATAGCGGTGCATAAATTACCTGATTTAAGTGTGAAAAAGGATAAAATAGAGTGAAACTTTTTGGACTAACAGAACAACGAAATCGCAAGTATCAATAAAAGTCAGTATTTTGCGTGAAATTACTGAAAATAAACATAATATAGATGAGTTAAATTTAACAAATCTACAAGGGTAGTAGAATAAAGGCGGCCATCTTAGCACGTATCTCGACTCTACGCACGAGGAAATCATGCCTAGCCTTTAAAACACAAAAGCAAAATGACAGTATAGTTATGAAAAAAGTAAAGCGAGCAAAACAATGCGATGACCGATGCATCTAAAAGAAAACACAGCTCCAGCAGTAGTGAGCTAGATATAAGATTAACATCTAATAACAACACTAACATACAGGAGAATAAAATAAAGCAGAAGAAAAAGAAGGGTAAACAAATTCAGAACTTGATAGGTAAAACACTTGAAACAGACATAATTGAAACAGACAAAGCACAAGTTTAAGAAATGGCAGACATAAAAAAACACAAGCAGACATAAATACAAAACTAGAAAATTTGTTCTCCGGTAAAGATTCGAGCTTTAAACTAATGATTGTGGGCATTATTAACCAAACTAAAAACGAATTCCTAAAATCAGTGGAAAATAAAATAGACATTTTTGAAGGGAAATTATTTGAAAGGGAAAAAGAAAATGACAAACTCAAAGAAAAGTTCACACTGCTAAAACAACAAATTAAACAAAACCGTGACCAAGCCAAACAAAATGCAATTAACATTCAAGAATATGTTGATTNTATAAAATTTGTTTTTTGTAAAATGATGAAAAATGTGGTGTTATGACATTGTGATAGTGTTTAAGTGACTTGGCCACTCGCCCAACACCTGTGCTTCGAGTCTGTGCATTTATTTTCATTCTTCAGGTGAGTCCATGCCTCGAGCGAATCACGTGGTTTTACAAGTGACCCGCGCATATTAAAATTTAGATAATTTCTGTCCATGGACAGAAATTGAAAAGCCCTATCTTTGTACTAATTTGGGGCATTTTTTGACCGATTTTGACCAAATTTTTTGCACATCTGATATCAACTTTTAACTCATAATCACTTTTGTGCGACACATAACAAAAATGAGAAAATATACAAACATCAACTCGGCCGGCTTTTAAACATTATGTTCGATTCTTTCGTTGAGTTGTAGATAATTATATTGATCACCGTTGGCTGACACTGAATGTGGAAGCCATTTTTTTTATTTCGTAACGCGTTGGCCGTAACGCGTGCTTCAGTTCCGCCATAGTCCGGGGCCAATTATCGATTATCAACATTTGGCCATGCAGGGCCAACCTTGATAATCACCTTGCTTTGACCGAGAATCACGTGTATTCGAGTCAATTTTGTTACTATATATAGTGTCGCATAATTAGTGTATTTCATGTATATTCCTTGTTCGGTGTAACTGAATACATAATATCTGTCTTCATGAAGAAATGCATAAATGGGCATCATATGTCAACGTCAAATTAGACGAGAAAAATGCACCAAGTTATTGCCCATGGCTGGGTTCACTAATTAGTTATGTCTATGGTAAGCACATGCAGCACTGTTAATTTGTGTATATTTTCATGTTAAATGACAGGTTAACTTTCATATATGCAGTTAAACAAACATGGTCTCGCTTAATTATTGGCATATATATGCACAAGATATGTAAGTCACACATAAAGCCATCCCGTATCAGGTAATTCAACTCATGTTAAAGTCAATCATCCAGACAGCCGTCACCCAATTTATTCGTCCATTATTGTATAAATTGGCATCTGCGTTGTATGAAGAGAGGTCCTAAGTTTGACAATCGAGTAGAGAAGTCACGCTTTCTTGACGTGGTGGCCATGTCGGCCACCGCGATGTAAAATTGTACTTCATGAACATTAGAAGCGTTGTGTTAGAAATTATTTAACAGAAATAAATCTCGATAAAAACAGAAATGAACTTTGGTTGTTACTGTGTGTTATCAACGAACAATACGCAATTACGTGACACATAACATTTTATGGAGCCTTGTACCATGGATACGACCGAAGTACGATCACAAGTGCGATCACGTGCCGAAAAAATGAAAACATCACAACCACAACGCGACATGAATTCAGGTCAGTTGTTTAAAAAAATTATGGCAAACTTGGAGAGGGAATTTCAAAATTTATAAAGTAGAAAATTAAAGTAAAAGGCGTCATGACAACGAAATTTTTAAGAATTGTTTTAAAGAATTTAATGTAGTTAGATGTTAAAAATAATAGTGTTGATAATAAATAATGTACGAACAAATTTTACAAATATCAAAATCATGCCAATTTTGCATTTATCGGCACATTTTTATAAATAGCGGTGAATTGAGAATAAAAAGAGATATTTGAGTTTTACATTATTTTTATGAGTTATGGAACTCATTAAATTAAAGGTGTACACACAGAGAGTATTTAAAGAATTTTTATATATTTTTGGTATTGTTAGAATATAGGATTATGTACGGACTTATGGGTTTTTTTTGCTTACCAATACATTTTAAATTGTTGGAATGTTTGTAAATTTTCATTAAATTAAAATGTACGAGGAAAAATAAGAGTATTTAAAACAGTTTTGTTTTATTATTTTAATAAAGAAAATTTGTGGATGATTTTATTTATTAATATAATAAAAAAACTCGAAGAAGGAACAAATATAAAAAAATATTCAAAGAATTTACCTAGTATTTTACATTGGCAGAATTAAGAATTTAGGAATTTAGATTATTTAAGACAGTTTTGTTTATTATTTTAATAAAGAACATAAGGCGGGTTTTGTTTATTAGAACGATAAAGAAAATTAAAGAGGACGAATAAATAAAATTATTGGAAAATTTAAAAATAGTGTTCTGAATTGTAAAAGAAAGAAAATAGGAAATAAGAAAAATAATGTTGATTGCGAATATGAATAGGGCAGACACACAAAAAAAAATATTATGTAAATATGTATATACGTCATTGTGTTGATGCAAATATATGTAGGATATCGGTAATATTGAAGGTCTTGAGTAATTGCAAGTAAGAATTTAATGCGATCTGACGCGTATAGCGCAGTGAAAATATAACGATATGTACGCATTAAATTTCTAATATAATTGTTTAAGGGTTACAATTATATTTTATGAGCACGGCTGACTGATCAGCGTTCGGACATACCGAGCCCGAGGTTCTGATAACCTTAGCGTCCTCATGAGTAAGAGAATTTATCCCTGTGCCATCGAAGCAAATTACGCTATGGACAGAAGATGCGATGTCGCATAAGAATTATTTGAGTAGTTCGATTAGGAGCAAAGACCTGAATTTTGAAGTATACCGATACGTGTTCTTATATTATGAATGCATATATATAAAAGTCTGCCTTGTCATATTTGCGCATTTTTACAAGTGCACAGGTCAAACATGTCAATAAATCTATGCCCAACGGCAAAACTATAGTGATAAAGACGAGGTTTATGAAACCATGATATGAACAGGTACGTCTATCATTACCCATTACTCTAGGTCAATAAAGTGGCGCACGCCTGTTAAAAATGTACTGGCTGCACGTGCGTAAAATGACAAAATACCAAAAAGTCGAAATATTAATGATATTATGCCTAAGGCGGTACACAAGTCATATTAAGTAAATGGCTTGTCAGATGTCAAACTGTCATGTACTTATTCGAAGTATGTTTTGAGGAATTGACTAATATTTTTTCGTTGTAAAGAATTTATTTTTTTGAACAAGATATCACAGTAAGTTGTCATGACGATATTTAACAATAACTAAGGGAATATTTATAAATGTTTGCCATGATTTTGAACAACTGATACTTGTATCACCACGACGCAGATAAAAATATCGAGATTTGAAGACAACGCCGAAGAAGAGCGACTTCGCGAGACAACGCCTTCCACAACGAATAGAAGAAACAAACAACATAATTAGAATGGAACATCACGGCGTTTACTCTCAAAGTGAATACCTGGTTCTATCGCTAAAAGAAGACCAACGCCAGAAGATTTCGAAGGACAACAAGTGACGCAACACTGGACACAANTTTAGACTTAATATCACCATGTTTGATAAGCGTGTAAATACTTGAATATTAGTCTCTCAGTACAGTACATTAAATAGTCGAATCAGATGTTCAAGAGGAGTCCACCTTTAGCCAGCAAAGAGAGCGGTCAGGATTTTGTGTCGCGGCGGCCATGTTGGCCCGCCTGCGCTGTTAGATTGTATATCACGAACATTAGCAAGCGTTGTGTTAGAAAATATTCAACAAAAATAAATCGAGATGAAAACTCTTATGAACTGGTGTTTGTTTATGTGTGTCTTCAATGAACAATATTATTAATTACGTCACAAATATATATATTTATATAATATTTACTTTTTATAAGTGCGTTTTTGCCTGCCTTTCCTGTGCGTTAAATGAGCGCTTTTGTGTGGATTAAAACTGCGCTTTTAAGCGAGTTAAATGTGCGCTTTTTAAGTACTTTTTATAAAAAAGCGTACATTAAACGCACTTAAAAGCGCAGTTTTAACCCACATAAAAGCGCACATTTTACACACTTGTGCGCTTTTATGTGTGTTATAACTGCGCTTTATGCAAGTTAAATGTGCGTTTTTTATAGGTACTTTCTTATTAAAAAGCGCACATTTAACGCACTTAAAAGCGCAGTTTTAACCCACATAAAAGCGCACATTTTACACACATGTGCGCTTTTATGTGTGTTATAACTGCGCTTTATGCGAGTTAAATGTGCGTTTTTTATAGGTACTTTCTAATTAAAAAGCGCACATTTAACGCACTTAAAAGCGCAGTTTTAACCCACATTTAACACACATGTGCGCTTAATGCAAGTTAAATGTGCGTTTTTTATAAAACATTTAGTTAGGATGTAGGTATTGCACTGGACATTTCTTTGTAAGTAGCCTATATACAGATTTAGCATGGATTACATATTTAGATTGTCTTCATGGCCAGTCAGGTAGATTCAAAGTCGTTGTAACTAAAACGAGACAAAGAGGGAAATCGTTTCCACTACAAAATTGAGTTAGTAGAGATGTATTGTGCTGAAATTACTGTGCATAGGAAGCCTGAATGTAGACATAGTTTGTTTAGGATTGCATGTAGGGTCAGTGCAGTGAAGATCAAGTTCATTATTACTAATCATAGTAAATAATAGTAAACAAAAATCTATATTTCCGCTCAGCATCTTGAGATTGAATAGAAGTATATCGCTGTTTGTTTGTGTATAGGTAACGTATCAGAAGATCTAGTTCGGGATTTCATTTTTTAGTTTATTTAAGCTAGTAAAACACAAACGTTGAACATTGTAATGGCTTGGTCATATAATCGCTAATACTATTTGTTTTGAATCAGTTTGTTTTATTGTATTGTCCGGTATGCTTTTTGCAAATTTGACTTGTAAGGTATTAAAAGGACTCACGTGATGCTTCATACAATGGTAGAGGAATTTGAAGATCTTTGTACAGTTCACAGGAAGTTCAAAAGGTATTCTTGTTTTATATACTTTCTATTAACACGTGTTTATTGTTTTGAGAGCGAAGTGCAGGAGATTTAACATTTTATAATAAACGGGTCCTATTTTGAAATAATGTTACACCCTGGGCCATCTTGGTCCTCTAGTATATACATGCCAGTGGAGAGATATGACACAGCGATTGCAATACGGTGAAACCTTTTTTGAATGTCCTGAATTTGAACGGTTTAATATATGGAAGTCATCAGCATTTGAAGCTCTGCATATGGGCTATGTGATGAGTTTATAATGTGCATTTAACTTTAAGTAAGTTTGGTAATCTTAATTTTAACCATCGGACGTTTTGCTGAAAATATGTGACAAAAAAAAACTGCTACTACATTACTTACTGACGTCCCTGAATACGAGTCCTTAACACCTCAAATGTAGCAAAGATTGCTCGACCTTCCATCGACCGAATTGAATGTCCGACGTACCACCTTCTTTAACTTAAATACCAGCGCAAATGGAAGGTAATCTGATAGAAATCCATCTACCAAATGGCACAGCAATTCTAATGGATCACGCGTTTGGGTTTCAAAATTGATATTTCCAGCTTAAAATGAGAAGTGTTCGTCAAATAAAGAAAATAATTATAATATTGTTAACACTATAAACCTCAAAATTAATAAATTGTATCAATAAAATAAATGATATAATGAAGTTATTTTTAAATGACATCTCGCCAACTGTCAATCAAATCTTATCTTAATATCGATCGCCCAATCAGCGATCGATTTGATCGGGCGCTTCAGTTACCAACGACCTGTCCGCCATTTTCTAGACAAGCTGAATGTCGACGAGTTTCGTTTGTTTTCCTCTTGAAAGACGTAGATTAACAAGCAAATTCGTTGAATTGATATCTCCCGCCAATTTAGAGCTTTGTCACAGAAAAAAGCATTTTTTTCAAGATACAAAGGGCCATTACTCCGTTATTAATAGATGGTGTACAATGCCATTTGGCGTGCATCATCCTCTTATACATATATATACTCATACCAAGTTTCAATGAAATTCGCCAAAGCACTTCTAAGATATGGCTCCGGACACAAAAGTGCCGGAAGGACGGACGGACAACGCCAAAACAATATCCCTCCGCCTTTGGCGGGGGATAAATAAAGTTAAACGGTGTAAATAGGGATCATGTTATTCAGACAATCGATATCCAGAACGAGTAGTTGGAGGCATTGCATTTATATCGTTCCAAAGCCGAAAAAAATCGAGAAGTGTAAGAGAATAAATGCGGTAGTCCACACGAACAACTGAACGTCAACACTGTCTACGACAATTACAATATGTTATTATCGAATATATAAGCAGATTTGAATAGTTTTATGTTATCGATCTAATCATATCATACTAGTTCGTGTTTTTGTCATAGTTTTATCAGTTATAAGGTGGTAAATAGAAGCAATGTTCATCTGCATTACTTTAAGATTAATAAAACTCAGCATGAATCCTTATGCTGAGTTTTATTACTCTTACAGTAATGCACTTGATTGTCATTTGTTCATGTTATTAGAAGGTGACGCGTGATATCGTATCTCAATAACGGTATCTACACATGTGCAGACATGTGGTGTCACCAATTAACGCTTTTAATTCACACTTGGATATTGAATGCCTAGTTCTCATTTTTTCAACGAGTTTCGTTTATTGTTTTCGAAAAAAACGGAAATGAAATATGGTAAAACGGTGTAAATTGGGTTAATGTTACAAGGACAGTCGGTATTCAGAAAGATACGTTAGATGAATTGAATTTATACCATTTCCAACGCGGAAATGTGGTCTTGACAAGTGCGAGTGGAACCTAAAATGTGTAGAATTACCAATATCCCCCCATAGAACATTAAGTTATTTCAAAAACTGGAAATGTCATATTAGCATTATTAAGTATGAATTATATCATGTGTATATGTAGAATAATAGGGAATATTGGTAACCACTTCGCGTAACTTAACGAAATCAGCGTTATAAATCGTGTGTGTTGTGTCAGAAACAAGTGAAAACTATTATATGTTACTAATTTTATAAAAAAAAGTATAGATAAATGCCATCGTGTAAGAGTTATTTATTACTGATATCACCAATAAACGCAGTAACTTGGAAGAAGTCGGTACCTGCGCGAGCGCTATTTCGTATCAAATACACGGGGAAAATGTTTCGTTCATATTTCCGTAAATGACATGAGTAAATACCAGTGTAGAAGTGTTAATTTAGTATTAATACCACCATTACACGAAGTAGCAGGTTAGATTTCAGTAAGCGCGCAAGCGTTTGAGAGCGTGTTCAACGTACCGAAATACCCGTCATAACTAGCTAATGTTTTTTTTATAATCTTATATTTATTTGCATTTGCCTAATGAATAAATGACGCAAACCCCTTATACCAGTGTTATAAGGCGTGAAAAAGTCCATAAAAATCATCCGGAATATCGCGTGATCTATAAGCATAAAGCCACTTTGGTGTTAGCGTGTCTAGGTTTTCTGACCGCTTATCCACGTGATAAAGTGGGTGGAGCGATCATCGTCCGGGCGTTATATCTGTTTTAGATATCGCGGGGTCATTTGAAATGCTTCGAAGGTGGTTCTTTAGTACTTTTCACTTCACTTTTTCCATTTGCACATTCGTTATTTTTATGCCTGAAACTTCCGAGAATGCTCTTAATTATTATTTATAATTATTATTTTAAGTATTATTGAACAAAGATGCGAATGATAAAGCTAAATAAACTAACAAAAGTATACAATATAAAACAATATCATTGACAGTTAAAACATGCTTGGCGCTGCCCACAAATCATAGTTATTTCTTTTCCTTTTGCAATCGTTTATGCTGTAAAGTGTAGCTTTTGGACGTATGCACTCAGTTTATAATGCTCTTAAATATAACTAGGAAAATCAATACCATGAAGTGAACAATGCATCAATCCGTCAGTTTCATAATTCGATATTAATTCCTTATAAGCATATCATTACATGAACAACATGAGTCTGCGACATGTCTTTGAAAGAATTACACGTGACACACCTGTCTCATCAATTGATAATCTTTTTAAAGCATGGCTAACCTAATAATGTCTAGAATTAATTCCTCGTTATAATATGAGTACATGACTAAAATATGTCTGCAACATGTTTTAAGACGATTAACATGTGGAAAGCATGTCTCGTCAACTGATTATCGTATTTGGATTTGGGTATTAACCTCGTTATATCTTAGATAAGAAATATTTGGTTAAACAGGACATATTTTATGAAAATAAATCAGGACGTACGGACTTTAAATCTCTCGTATAAGTGCAGAAGTCTTAACCCATCTACAGCTGTAACTTGTTTTTATTTTATCTTAGATATGTACGAAGTATATTAAGTAGTAGATAACATGTGATTGTACAATCCCATGCTTGTAAATGAACAGGACTCTATATAATCCCCACCGACTGAGATAATGCACACAATCTCTTTTGGGGCCATTCGTATCGGACAATTGAAGACAAGAAAACCATGGTATGTACAGTTTGCAGAATTTTTGAAACACTCAATATATAATTCGCATGCTATAATCATATACATATATATGTAATATAACAACAGGATATCGCCAATGATTTTTGCTATTGTAAGAAGTGTTAGTTATATGCTTTTAAACTGGGCTTAATTTTTTGATTGCTTCATCCGGTCCATGGTATCATTAACTCTTTATCCTTAAAATAAGGATGACTCACTGGGAAAATAATTCTTATGAGAAAATATAACTTAGTATATTGTAAGATTTAAATCTTGCAACGAAACATATCAACATAACATTCAGATAGAATTGTCTCTTTAAACTTTGTGTTAATTGCTTATATTTTCGTAGCTGTATATTTGACTTTTATTTATTACTTTAAAATAAATGGTTTGTGCTTAGTGTATGCATAAATCTAGGTCTTTGCTTGAAAGCTTGTATTTATGCAAGTTAGCATATTGTTCATATATACTTCACAAATATTTCACATTGGGGACATGGTTCCTCTCAATTGTGACATGTTTATGTTCACTATTCGATTATCATGATTTTATTGCATAGCGGTGAACATATACTGTTCAAGAATGAGCTACTTTGTTAACATAAGTGAAAAGTATGAATTTTGAAACAAGTGCATGGCCTAACACATGTTTTTCGAAATTGCAGGCCCAGCTATTTGTTCTAGTTGTGGTCGTCACATTCATGAATTGCATCGAAGGAACCACCTACGTAAATCCGAGAGGTACGCGCTGTCCTTAACTTAATTACTTTTAAACGGACTTTTTTTCACAGTATGTCAAACTGACAATTAATACAAATTGTCATTGACTCAATAGAGATTGTATGCTCTATGTTCAAACAAGCATATCAGTTCTCCTGACGACTGAACGAAATGTTTAAAATATATGTTCTTTCATTGCTTTTCAGCAATCAAAATCAGACAAAAATTAAGCGTTTGTTACGCTTTTGATCGTCGTAAATTTAGCAAAGACGCGCACTACCTTCATAATATTTAAGCTGCAATTACATTCTAAAAGCCTCTTTGGAGGTAGTGCGGTTGCTGCTGCTTGTAGATGGTATATATAGAGGTACGAACTCCAGGGCAGAACCATTTGTTTTAATTGTTTTTTCCTTGTTGTTATATTCTTAAAAACTATTACAAAAATATAACAAGTGCTGTTTTAAATTCATTTTATAGTTTATCAAAACACATATCTAGTATATACTAACGCTCATTTATTTATTACTTGAAACGAAACAAGTTGTCCCCGAAATACTTTGTGTGAGCGCGGAAACATCAATAGTAGTAGTTAATCTTTTATAAATGCGCATTATTAATAACGAGCGTGGTGGAACGATCGTTTATAGTAAGCGATTTTGTAGGCGAGGGTTCAGACGCCCCTATATGTGATATTTTAAATAAAGACATGGTTAACGGCTTTCTAGTTAACGATAATATCACGATAATATTTATACTTTTTAAATATATCTTTGAACAGAGAGACTATGCGTTTTTTGTCACATGTCCAATTGTCTATAGCAATGGGGAAATTTGACTTTTTCTTTAAGTCATTAATTTATTAAGTTCTCATTAAAATATAAGTTATATGTTTCAAATATAATATCATTTTTTGCCGCCAGTATGCCCCCTTGAATTTTAATTTGTTCGAACGAGCTGATATTACTGTTGAGCTTATTTGCAAATTCACATTGTGAATAAGTTAAACATGCAGACAATTTATAATGTATACAGACATGCTCCTTGTATTTCAAAGTTACTTTCTACGAAAACAAATAAGACAAAAAAGTTTAGTTCTTCCGCATACGAGAACAGAGCATGTTCTTATATAAGCTACAATACATGACGTGTTCGTTCTTAATTCGTTACTCGTTTATTCAAAAAGTATCCGCTTAATGACATTCACTAAAGGTTTAACCGACCAGTTTCAAAATAATACATTGTAGTTGCCTAGCTGTTTGAGAAATGTTTTTTTTATGAATGATTTGCAATATCTTTATTGACAGTCGTGTGCTGTGTATTATGTATAACTAAAATATAACCAGAGCTTTAGTAATTTCAATTATTTATTGACAAATACCACATTCATAAGACTTTTACTTACATTACATTTACTTAAATACTGTTTCGCTATAGAACCAAGAACTGAGATAATCTGCGAAAACAACAAACAAACACTGAGTTGCCCGGCGGGTTTGAATCTCAACATTCTGTCGGCGAATTACGGTCGGACAGTCATCGGAAAACTAGCCTGCGACCACACCCACATACTCACCTGTAACTGCCGGGAACCAAAGAGCCTGTCGATTGTTAGGACATGCTGCGAGGGTAAGCAGTCCTGCGTTCTTGAAGCCACCAACGCTAAATTCGGAGACCCCTGCTACGGTACCTACAAGTACCTGGTGGTTCGCTACAAATGTGACGGTGGCTACTAATGGTTGACGGACACATCCCTGGCTGGCGTGTGGATTGGTTAATATCTCGCACACTTGCTGACAATTAAAATATTCACGTTTAGTAATGAGCCTCAATTTTAGTGTGTTAAAATATTTAACAAAAACAAATACAACAAAAGTAAAGTGTAACAGTCATGTTTGTTGTTCTTGGCATTAGATGAGAAATGCGTAACCCTGACACTGAATATTTCAAACCTAGCATACTCCATAGGTCTTTGTTCTTGACATCAGCTCGGTAGTAATATCAGTCATGCATCCTATTAGGGCTAGTATTCAGTGCAATACAGCATGTCAATCAGAGACATAACGTTACTTTTAGTAATCCAGCGTTTTAATCGCAAAACGTACAAATACCGTAGAACTTTCACTTACATTGTCCGAAGACTGTGCGTCCACAACACGTGTGTCACCTCTTATGTTTGACATTGTCTGAAACTTGTATCAATATTGGTAAAATGACGAGAAACTTGTATCTTACATGGTCCGTAGATGGAATATTGGACGTTCAGGGGTAGCTGGATAGCTGGAAAACTTGGCAGCTAGCTTGAACTTTGACGAGTTTTTCAACTGAAAGTTTGTTTAAAACATCCAATGAGTTATGCAGTTGATTAAACATTGATTTAATAATATGAATTAAGCAATATGTATTTGTTAAAAACAATTTAATGTAAAAATACGGCGGGAGTATAATGAAAATAATTGCCAGCGATTGTGAAGCTTTGTAACGAGACAAAGACTTGGAAGAAACTTCAAAGTCAAATATTATGAATGGAATCGACTTACTTTGGAAATGGTATATTTTCTTTGCCAAAAAACACTAACATATGGATACAGACACAGCTGAATTATTCAAAATCATTTCAAAATCAAGAACCATTTCATGTATTACTTTAACTAATAATCATTGATGGAACCAAATGGCCATCTTTCGTTTGAAATTCATGTAAGAGTGTGTTTTTTGTTTCCAAAAGTGTAAAAATCCGGAAAACATGAGTTGACGTTACGGTTTAAATATGGCGGACGGCGTCCATGATGGACTCAGTTGATTGAAATTGTAGAAGTACGGATAAAATAAATGTAGATCATATGCATTTTATTTATACAATACTGACATAGACAATTACGATCTTCTTATAATTAAATCGCTAGTTATATAAGATAATTCGTTGTCGGTGCCCACGATTAGGATTATACATAGTGTTGTTAAAGTTGTTTAGTACTCTCTCCGTTTTCATTACCCAAAATGAACCCTTTCCATCACGGTACTTTTAACTCTCTGTTATGTCAGGATGTTTGGATTAAAGGCGGCACAACACGATCATATATGTGTATTTATATAT
>VMBQ01000565.1:340654-402530 GCA_007657795.1 Dreissena rostriformis | reverse complement strand
GACGGGAGGCGGTAAACTACAACGGGCGAGGCATGGTATGGTATTGCGCAAGGGGGGGTTAGAGGGTTATGGTTAGGGTTAGGGTTAGTGTTAGGGGTCGGGTTAGGGTTTGGGTTAGCCTAAACCCAACCCTAACCCTAACCCGACCCCTAACCCTAACCCTTACCCTAACCCTTTTTGGGGGTTATCACCCCTATACCATGCCTCGCCCGTTGTAGTTTTCCGCCTCCCCACGTTTTACAGATTTTTCTAAACGTTTAAACGGAATGAAATAAACAAAACGTTACCGTTTAAACGGTATCCCTATGTCCGTTATAAAAGCATCAGTGCCATCGCATTTCCAGACTGAAAGTAGTAATAATTTCCGGAAGTTATACTGAGTGCATATCACATTTGCGCAATGACGTCATATTCAAACCAACTGTTCTCGTCGTTGTCGAACCATTGGGTTACACTTTGTCTACTTACATGCCGTAATATTTTGAAACAAAGACGAATTAATATCGAATCCACATTTCTTCAATAAGAGTAAACCGCTTTTAAAATTTTCAATGTTTTACTTAACAAGATGTACATCAAAACGAGTATCTGTTCATTAAATTGGCTGCATCAGGTATGAACTCGCTGGCGTGGTTTGCGTACCCGTGGTCCCGTAAAGCTTTACTCACTAGATGTGTGGAAGAACACCAGTTTGTCCACTGATGAAGAGTCTAGGGAATAAATGCCGATGAAGAAACGGCGGGAATATTTCCTCGTGCACTTCGTGCCGACGCGCGTCGAATGTTCAAGATGATTCGGGCCATGCTCATGCAACAAATGGCGGGAAAAATGTCTCGAGTACTTCGTGCCGACGCGCGTTAAATATTGAAGACGTCTAGTCCGTACATGTTGTATTGTTATGTTTACGGTATTGTGAATAAGGGCCATCTGGCGCACGTGATACAAATACAAGTCTTTTTCAGCAGCTGTTAATAAGCTTTGCAACGTCGTAACGTAATGAACTAAAATGCATTCTGTTGATATTGACTGTCGTTTTAACGTTTACTGTTTTTGTAAACGTTTTTGAGCAAAACACGAAACGCGACCGTTTAAACGTTATACCCTTACGAGTAGGTCGAATACAGTACACATACTGTTAGTGCACTAGTGTCGTAAGTATCGGAAATGTATTAAAACGATCAGATTATGAGCTCTTAAGTTAGTAAAGTACACATAAATATGGTCTCTCTATAAACAAAATATATAAAGCTATCAAGTCCGATCATCCGACGAGCATACTACCATTACTGTTTTTTATAAACAGGTTTTAAACTAAGTTTAACATACAGGTTGTAAAATTTGGGTATGGCTTCGGCCAAGCGTCGTCAATCATGTGAGAATAACTTAAGTTCGCAGGGACCAATCTTAATGACTTATGGCTTTAAATAAAGATATAGGAAGCTTACACGAGAACCTAGCATGATATTGTTTTTGGGCTAGTCGGACAATATAAATGTCACTGTAACAAACATGAAAATTTTCTTTCGGTCAATACCATGAGTCAAGCTGTTGATATTGTGCAGAACCTTTGTTTGTTGTTAGTTTACAGGTAGATCTAGCTTGGAATTGCAGAAGGGACTAGTGGGGTCCAATCCAAGGTCGATATTACCTTAAAATTAACACAACAAGGCTTCCACTCATAATTTGAGTTTGAACCTGAATTTGCATGGGCATACTGCACTGACAATATCTGTGCAGGTAGCTTATATGCAGACCTAGTTTGCGATAGCATTTGGGGGAAAGTAAGGTAACGATAACAGTTTCTAACTGTAGACACGTGTTTTACGCAATAATTTGAGTTTGGATGAAAGTACTGCTCTGAAATAAATCAAGCAGGAAGCTTACCTGCAGAACTATGGGATTACAAACTTAATTAAAATTAAGTATATTAAAATATTAAAGGGTTAAAATCCGGTTTTGTGGCATTACCATGATTTGAGTGTGTTTTTGGTAAGTATATAAAAAAAAGTAGATCAGATGATTTTAACCTTTCTGTGCTTTTGTGATTGTGTGCTTCAATATGATTAAATGTACAGCTCTTATGGTAAATATGTTGCACAAATTATATTTTACAGAAGGCTCATTGCCATGTTATGTTAAATTCATGTTAGTTTATACATTTATATCCCGCCCACGCAAATTTGGCACAATATTTTCTATTCTGCCGGTAATGGTATAAATGTGTGAAAAATTATCCTACAAGGGTTTGATATTATACTAAGATTAATTGATTCAATTTTGTATCCGAATTTCCGAAAAATATTTATTTTGTTTGAGGCGCTGGAACATATCATTTACCCCATGGATATATATAGACTTAGCCTAGGACGCATATTGACTGCTTATGAATTTACAACACGATAATCGTTTTAAGATTTGTTCAATGATTTACCTTATTGTCTGCAAATATCATAATTTATTTATTTAGTAAAACCTTTTCACATGGCATTCGACTGTATTGAAATCGTCTGATGTATCGCTAGTCATTCGTTCATACAAATAACTTCTGTATTGAAACAGACTATTGAATGCTATAATCAGACAGTGGATGACATTATTACGTGTTTCTATTTATAGCTATTGACTTTTGTGTGCAAACCGTCTGAATATTTGAATATATCTGTTTATCCAGGATTGTTAATGGGAATTAAGTACTGCTTAAAGGTTAATATCACTTCTTTTTATTGTTAACTAACAAATGAATGTGAAAATACGCTTGTTTTTAATGTTATAGATTATAACTCCAATAATGTGTGCTAGGAAATTCCTGCGGACGCCCATGAATGTTTGTGTGAGATAACAATTCATTATAACATGGTAAATATCGCCATTTAACCTTCTTCAGCTAATCATTTTGGCACGCTGTAAAACATTAATGCTTTTATAAATAGACGTACGGTTTACACATGTTTAAGACAAGCAACTCAGTACTGAAGCATATCATATTACAATAGCGATATGTTAAACCAGTTTTCACGTGAACATAGATAAATGTCCAGAGCGTCTCACGGAATCAAAAACAAAACAGATTGTGTTAAAACCTGAGAAAATGACAAAGAGAGAGGATTTTTCTTATGAAAATAACATGTGGCATTTAAACTGTTTATGTTTTACTTAAATTAGAATAACTATTTTTCGGACAGCCAAATATTGGGAAAACGTAAGTATTTTAATATTTGATTGTGTCGTATGTTTACATTGATTATGAATGTGTTAATTTTAAGAACATAAAGACCTGATTTACTGCATTGTAGCCACCTCCGACATATTTTGTCAACTATTTGTTTGTCGTGGTAGCCGCTTAATATAAGTACGTTACAAGGCGGTTGTGCGAAGTCACAAAAGCTTTCATTTCGGGAAACAAATGATCGTTATACACAATTTCAAGGTCATAGTAAAATCCTGTTTAACCAGTAAGTTTGTTACTTTCGTATTTTGGTTTCCATTCTGCAATTGTTTTCATTTTCTCTTGTTTATTCTAGTAATCGTGAACATATTTGATTATTTTACTAGATTTAACTTCAAAGTATGTAGAATGAACAGTTCATATGCGTTTAGGTATGTAATCAGGCATTTTACACATTGTATAAGGACTTATTCATGTGCTGAGCGACATTAAGTTGATCTGAAATGTTACAATGTGTACGATGGTGTGTTGTGATAATTGTGTTCCAGTTGCCCGATCGGAAAAGTAGCAATCAGCATTTGTAAAACATGAACAGTGATGTACAATTCACAATAAACGCAGAACAACTACATTTTAAAGGGAAATCCTGACAACGTTGACAAAAAAAAATGTTGAATAATTCCATTTACACAAACGTTCGCCATTTGTCGAAAGTAAACGCAAATGTGAACAGTGCTAATGACGGAATTAATTGAATGGTGGGTTATACCTCTGCTTGACTTCCGATCCGGTCGGATGTTTTCCCATTGGACATGCGTAACTCATGTAAAGCGAGATGCGTTTATCATATCTATCAAAGTATAACGACGAATTTAAATATAGATTTAAAGCAACACGTACAAGTAATTTTCAGAAAATCGACTGAAAGTGAAAGTACATTTCTATGATAATTTAACCAGCATTAATTAACCGTATTAATATGACTTATTCGTTTACAAAATCATGTCTTTTATGAAAGTCAGAACCAAATAAAAATGTAAAATTAAAAAACGTTATTTTTATTATCATTTTATAATTTCACTGAAATTTCTTTAGTGAGTTTCTACTAATTTAAAATGTGAATCATTTTGGGAATAATGTCATTGAACAGCTATATAGATACACATATATTGTCTTGTCCGGAACCGATGGCTGAATTTCAAAATCTCATAATTCCACATTTGTTCCTTGGGTGATGTTATCTCTCAGTATTCAGATAAAAGGGGCTTGAAAACATGTAAATATAACGAAAGTATGTATTTTTTAAATCGTAAAGTAATTGAATAATCAGAAATAAATATTTTATAACTGATACAAAAATTGAAATTGTAGATTTTTAAACTTAAGAATATACTGGCTAAATGGAAAACTAAGTAAAACTTTAAAATGATCAATCAAGTAAGGGTTATTGCAACATATTATCATTTTTTAATCGAGTACACATGGGCACCAAACCAAACTGTCATAAGATGATGCTATGATGGTTCCAATTATAGTATCTAATTCTGAAATTTGGGATGTATATAAATGATTTTGATATATTAAATGTCAGAATTTTGAAACACTAACGTTGAGTTAGCCAACAATCGCCAAATCATGCTACACTGTATTTGTTGAATTTGCTCGTTTTCCTCTTTCAGTTATATGCAGGAAAGTCATGCGTTGTTGGTTATAAATTATATAACATTTAAACAAACCACTTAATTATATCTGCCTGTTTCCCCATATTTAATTGCATACCAGTGAATCTCTTGTATGTGTCTTATAAACTATTGGTTTTACGCTTTATCAAATTTCATGTTTATGCGTTGTTTTTTGTCTTTCCCTTGATTAGTTTTTGTCAATCGCAATTAAATTTTAAAACAAACAGTATAAATAATTTAAGCAACGACAAGTCCACGATGATTCCCTAAAAAATTACCAACACAACGTGTGCGGTTCACAGAGGCGACACAATGGGACAAATATTTTCGTCACCAATCCCTGCTCACGAACGTTCAACCACTCCGTACACCTCTGAATCAGCAAATGTACAACTCGTGACGTTGAATAAGGTATGTTTTGCAATCCGTTGATTTTTTTATTATTGGTGAGTATATTATGATTATATCTGGGTCGTTTGCAGAGTAAAATGGGGTTTAGTTACATTGTATTGATAAAGGAGGTGACTCCAGTTATAATCATAAATATCTTAAAGTATTTAATTTAATATAAACTAGATATACTTTATCAATATCAGTGTTAACTCCTCTTTGGAAGCCTGACTTATCTGTGCAAGGTCTCTGATTAGAAATAAACACTGTTTGCATTTGTAAATTACGCTTTGAAATATCCAATCGTCTTTACGTGACTTAAACGAGACCCAAATACAAAATCGGAAACATTCACTCAAGCAACATTTTCAGAAGAGAACAGTTTGCGAACATCCGCCTGCCTTGTTTAAAGCAAGTTGTCAATTTTCCATGCAGCACAGGACAATACATACTACACAATATTAAACATACCAAAACGCTAAAGTCGCGGCATAGGACCTCTCAGTTAAAAGCATAAAGTGTTAAAACAATTTGAAAGGCTATCAAAATCTCGCACTAAAAGCAGCATTAATCACATAAAATAAATGGTACACAATTAAAAAACAAGGCATCGTTAAATATACACAAATAGACAAAACATTCATATTTATAATTCTATCAACACTCTTTGCACATAGTAAAACAATAACAGTTTTATGAAGTACAACCTGTATGCATACTTTGTGAAACATTTTTACCAAAACATTTGTATTCTTACTGTTTAAGCTACTCCTGTATATATGCGATCTAACAAGAGTAATTTAAAGTATTTGGTTTTGTATTTATTCAATACTCATAAATGTTGTATATCATTAACATATAAGATAAACCACTGAAAACAACATTGACACTCTTGTACAATTACAAGAGACTTTCTCAGGTTATATAACCTTAATGCCATTATACGTATGGGAACTATCTTAAACTTATTCAAGCTTTAATATTAAGGTATATTTGATAAGTATACAATAAAGGGGGATAGCCGGTCGCTATCAGTAAAAAAGTATACAACTTTATATTAACACTTAAAACACTACAGTCTACAGAGTAAAAACAGTGTATTATATACGCCTATTGTGTTGAGTACATTCACCATTTATAATTATATATCATAATTCAAGGTATGGATGTCTATAAATAAGTCCAGGAACTCACTCTTGTCTAGCATAATTATTTAGTGGACATGGAAAAAGTACATTTTTCATCCTCAATAACATTTATTCCATTACCATAACAATAGGTGCACTGTTTATTCTCTAATCACACATAATTATTACGTATTCCAACAGCAATTTCCCATTAAATCCTCTATAATTAACTTATAACTATGGCGCGCCGTCTTGCTTGCAATTCCTGGATCGACTACCTCTCGCTAGTTGGCCTCTTGATGGTCCGACCATTTGTCTTAAATCTCATTACATATAACCACATTGTATAGTGTGCCGCTGTTGTGACAAATGTTGATTTAATGTACTTATCCATCTTCAACTTACCCTCTAAAGTTTCAATTGGCCTTGCCTTTTCTTATATAAGCCCAGCAAAAACCTTCTATTTAGACGGTCTTTTTTCATTATAACAAGTCCACATCACTGGTCGACAATAACTTTTTAACCATGACATAAATAGGTTTCCAATCAATATCCCTATTAATACAAGCACTTGGTGCATATTTATCAACATATGAAACATATTTTCACCGCTGTTTCGGACAGCAACCATAAAACTTTATTGTTCGTTTCCCTCATAAACCAGCACCATATTTAATAATGGGTATTAATAATTCATTCATATAATTTTGTTACAAACTGAAATTTAAATCTACCGACTGATTTTTGACAATAAGGAAATTCCGAAAAAAAACACCATTCGCAAACAGTAAAACAGAACTATTCGCTCCCCAAAATGTAATGCCTTTTCAGAGCATGAAGCATTAAGTATTTAGTGTCAAATCATTTTTGTAAAGATTGAACAACATTAGAGAGAGCGTAAACCATTCTTCTAGAAAAGCTTTTTTACAGCAAACCTGTCAGTTTCAAGTTCATTGATTATCACAGCTCTTTCAGCATTATCATACAAAGACTTTATTGCATTAAATATCTGGCTAACGCGTTTAAATATATTAATATGTTCGAAACAAATTACCTACTTATTTAAGGAATCGTACGAATTGCAAAAGTCCAGACAAGCACAAAATGTTCATAGCTTTCATCTTTGCCTGGTGTCAATTAAATGTGTGAGTGTAAACAAGTGATCGATCGTGCTACGATCATTTCGAAAAGTAAAGATATTTCATTTCCTGTTTCAGTCAGCAGTTCCACGCCTTGTGATAGCGATTGACTTCGGTTCCTATGCAAGTGGATACGCTTATCAGTATCGGTCAGAATTTGATAACAATCCATTGGATATCCATATCAACACGCATTGGAAACACGGTGGTGAATGTGCAAACAAAACCCGAACAGCACTATTGCTGAAGGTGAATATTGTGTAATTTTACTTTAAATTCTCATTTCTAGTTGTAAGTTAAATTGCTATTTAAATAGTTTCCCAGTTGAATTATGGTCTTGCCGGGCCAGTAAGCTCAGTTGGTAGAGTGCTGGACTACAACTCCAAAAAATGGATGCTGATCGTCGCCCCGGCCACATTACTTGTGTGGGGATTGGCCATGAACTTCTTTGTACGGCCATTCTTCCCACTTTTGTAATTCAAGTATGGGAGTTGTATCTTAATGGCATCAGTATATGCACTTAATACTTGTATAGTTGCTGAACCACATCCTTAATTTCTTCGCTCTTTTGGTATTCAATAACAGCATTATTAGACAAGGGACATACAGGTGCAGCCCAGGTTGTAAGTTTATCATGCAATACAAAGCGCGCAAATTTCGTTTTTATTATTACACTTAGAAGTTCACGAGGATCGTCGATAGAGGTTAATTTGGAAATACACAAATGCTTAACACACATGCACAGTACGCAGACATCAAGCTACGTTTAAGAACTGCCCATTCTGAACAAGTTGCGATGGCACGAGTAAACATGATATAAAACGCGTCTAGCATTCTTTGGCTTAATATGTGAATTATTTTTCATCGAGATATAGGCTCCTCAATTCACGAGACTACTGAAGATTGGTTATATTGTAAAAAAAAAAAATCATAATATATTCTTACATAAAGTTAAGAATTAGATCGATGTTTGAAACTACACAATATAATGTGGCCCAGTATACAAACTTCAAAAATATTGTAAGCACATGGGTAGTTATGTAAATAATATTCTTTAAATAAACAGTTTTGCATTATATTGAATAGAATAATAATTGTAAGCGTTCAAATAGTTTTTCGATATACTAACTAAACAAACTTATCTTTCTCGCAGATCTGACAGTGTTAACAGTGTGATTATGTTGCTATATTTACAATAACTCAATAATAAACTCAATAAAAAACAAGTTGATATGGTTATCTCGTTGATTGATGAAGTTCGATATGTACATGTTGCATATGTTATTGTATGCCTAAGCCTGACCTTTCGCTGGGAGAGTTTGGATACGCAGCACAACGCAAGTTCAGTACCATTCAGACGGACAAGGAAGATGGCGAAAGCTGGTACTATTTCGAGGGATTTAAAATGACTCTATACCACAATCGTGTAAGTATACAGAAAACAAGAAAACACATCAGACATACATAAGAAACGAAACTGAGAGTAAAACGAGCTTACACACGAATGTTAAGAACGTCTTAAATAACCCACTAAGAACATGACTGCTCGTGTCTGATCTTCTTGTAATCGGCTGGTCTTTGAAATAGTTTATCCACAAATATTTCATTGACCGTTCCAGCGCGGTGACCCCTTCTTTTATCATGTTATGTTTTGTGCTGTGCGTTTCTCCTTGTATGGTTTGTATAGTATAGACAATTGGTCACTTGCCTTAAATGTATGCCTAGTGTATGGTCACGAGATTTTATATCCCAATAATGTTTCTTTAGTTCCATAAAAAAATAACGCATCTAACTTACACTTCTTCGTTACTCTTCACTAATACGAATTCAATTCACATTCTGTTAAGTTTAGAACTTTATGTTTGGTATCTCAATTATTTAAATATATATTTTAATTGAAACATTTAACGAATCAGGCACTATAATATTCTTTACATTAAATTATATGACCCTCGTGTGTAAATTTTATTTTAAGTTTTCATAGATGCTAATAATTTGCATTTGCAATTGTTGGATATGAAATGGAGAATTTGCAAATTTTTAACATTGAGGAAATCGTACAAACTTAATTATACTTAACAGGACAAATTAAGTTCAAACAGTACCGTGGAAGATGTGAAAGGTCGTCATGTGCCTGCTACACTGGTGTTTGGGAGGTCCATACAGTACATTAAAGAACACGTCCTCAATCATATGGAAGAGAATGGCGTTCCTTACATAGAAGAGGATACAAAGTGGGTGATCACTGTCCCTGCCATATGGACTGATCGTGCAAAGGGATTGATGAGAGAAGCGGCAACGGAAGTGGTAAGGCGTTTTACAAGTCTTCTACAATAATGCCCTTAATGCGGACAATACCTAGTATACCATTATTATTATTGTCATGTGGGAATCCATATTGCAATTTGAACAGTTGAACAGATGAGCGTGCTAAGTTGTTGATCATACATTCGTCTTTACGTTATTAATGATAAAGTCTTTCTATTAAATGAGATGATCGACAGGTTAAGAGTAATTCATATGGTGACAATACACAAACACTAGGAACATAAAGCGCTGAGGCTTGAATTTGAGTAAGGCATATATTCAAATAATAATGTTGTTATTGAAACAATACTTTGTCACCGTTAAATGCACTCTTTTCGCTTCTTATTTTAGGCTGGGATTCGGCTAAATAACTTGACTATAGCTCTAGAACCTGAATGTGCTGCCATCTACTGCAGTCACCTTACCAGAAACCAACTCGAAATCAATGACGATGATAAAAAATTGCGTTACATTGCAAAACCAGGCTCTGTTATAATGGTGGTCGACATTGGAGGTACTTTCATGTGAACTATATCATGTATATTCTAGCTAATAATTAGCTAATAATAATTCTAGCTAATAATTACTAATGAGTGTTACTGTTATTCAGTCAATATTTCTAGCTAATTGCAGTTAGTGTTAAACTATTTCTTGTATTCAAAGAGAAACTTTCGTTTGAATGATTTTTAACTTTTACTTAATTATCGTGTTTTCATAAATGTTTCGCAACATAGGAGGAACTGTGGACATCACAACTGTTCGCGTAAGAGAAGGGGAAACTCTGGAGCACGTGCATAAGTCTGGTGGTGGGCCGTGTGGAGGAATGAATATTAATGAGGAGTTCTTCGGGATTCTTGATAATATCATAAGCCAAGATGTCATGGAGGAGTTTATCAGAGAAAACCCAGTAGATTACTTCGATTTAAAAGCGGACTTTGAGAAAGCCAAGCGTGAGGTACATTTTGTTCTCTTCAAATTAATAAAGTCTAGCAAACTTCGGATATTTATATTGAATATTCGCGCGTGTTCAAACTGTTTAATGTCATAGTATTCAGATATTGAATTTTCCCGCCTGTTTAACTCAAAACCACATTAGGCCAAGACATATTGATCAGTGTTTCGACGGAAATGGTGCAACTAATTTGAGCGAGCGAATAAACATACAAATGTTTGTATCCTATTTTCGATATAGTCATAAACAAGCGAAAATCGCAGAATAAAATGCAACAACATACTTTGTCAGTTTAAATTGAAATACTTATTTCAGTGAAATTAAAAGCTTTATATACTGACATTGTGAGATCTATTTACAATTATGGCCAGTGTAAGTAATAGAATTTTGTAAGAAATGGTTACAAACTACTAAAACATAAGCCAATGTGTTCTCAATACTAAAACCTACAGATGAAACTCTAACAGCAGATTATATTTATTCAATCAGTTCTTCCGGTGTGTCAGCATGGATACCTGGGGACTTATTGTAAATAATCTCAGTAAATAGTTAATTGCGACAATCTAAAGCTAATTCCATAAAATCACTGCAGGTTTTAAGGTTATTTGATATTTACGCTTGTAGATTGAACCCATTAAAGACATTATTTTATCAGAACCAGTGGCCGCTGAGCGAAATACATCTTCAATTAACAGACTGATTTTGAGCAAGTAATCGAAAACTGAAAAACGAACAGTCTATATGCTAATGTGGTAAAATATGTATGCTTCACCAATATGAATCGCACACTATCTCTTTGATGGAAAATAATCAGATGTTGCGCGAAATCGACACTGTAGGCGCAATAAAAAAAAAAATCTATATTTTTATTTCACTTTACGATTTACATGTATGGCTAAGTCTTCTAAAATCAGATCAATTTGTTGGTCCATGTCGTGTTTGAGGCAATTCTGCCATATATCAAACAAAGCAAAAACGTTACTAAAATAAAACAATATAATCTTGAAACCCGTTTCTTCATTTTATCAATTGACAGGTTATGGGACAGGACAATGATGAGCGTTTCAATGTGCGACTTCCAGCTCCTCTCAAAGAATTATGGGAACGTAAAGGAAGACGAAACATCAAAGATTTATTACAGAATGCAAATATTCCAGGGATAAAATTTGCAAATTCGCGCCTATCTTTCCCTTTGCGTGTTATTTTGGATGTGTATGATAAATGTATCAAAGACATTCTTCAATCTATCAACAGCATCTTGTCTCATCCGGACGTTGAAGGTTTTCCGATTTCTGCTGTATTGGCTGTTGGAGGGTTTGCAATGTCTGGCTATGTGGTTGATTCCTTAAGAAAAGGGCTTAGCGGAAAAAGAATCCGTGTACTTAGACCAAATGATGCCGAAATAACCGTCGTTAAAGGTGCGGTTCTATTTGGACAGAAGGAAGACATAATTTATTCCAGAATAATGCCGTACACATACGGCGTGGGTTGCGTGATGGATTTCAACGAGCGACATAGAGAGGATCACAAGATGGAAGCCGGCGGGAAGGTCTTGGCTGTAAATTGCTTCAGAAAATATGTTACCCGCGGCCAGACAGTAAAGCTTGGGGAATGGATTGGTAAAAAACAGTATTACCCAGAAGATCACGCACACAAATCAGCCACAGTCCACGTGTTTGCCTCTGATAAAACTGATCCGACTCATACTGATGAAAAGGGATGCAAATTCGTTGGGAAGTTTGATGTTAAAATACCAAAGTCTTCTTCCGTTGACCCGAAACCACGAGCTGTACAGGTTGCGTTACGATTTGGTGGCTCAGAGTTGCAGGTGAAAGCTACCAGTCATGATGGGACAACGACAATGGAATGGTTGAACTATACATAATTTGTGACGTATGGTACAAGCCATGAACAACTATTCCCGCTGGAATTTTACAAATATTGAACCTTGTTGCAAACATTTCGGGCAACAAATGTGTGTGGAGTATTACCGAAACTGAGTTGTGCATGCCTTTAATATTTATCGATTGGCACATGTATTGTATTCCTTCTTACTGTAGAGACGTGTTTGAACAATAACTTCATTGCATATGCTTTTCATTGACATATAGAATTTTGAAGGTGAAAGAAAATTCAGTGAAAATATAAGGTACTATATTTTTTACTGCGGAGAAAATATATATGGAAAATACGCAACTTTGTTCCATCAACATTCGTTTAAAAGTGTTAATGACTTTTCTTGATAAATTGAAATGCGTTTAGAATATCCACGACATGAATTTACCAAACAATCTCCGAAAAATATCAACAAAACTCGTTAAATAAAATTCGATTTTTCAACGAGATCGACAAATATCTACTCTATGCTAGTTATTTCTCTGGAATCACACGCGGTGATCATGTGAACATAAACAAGTATATTATTATCTTTATTATTCTTTGATATTTGTATAATGTGAATAGTGTGTTTGTCTACATGTTCACCATATAAACACATGTACACTTGTATAGGCAACAACAGTTGTTAATTGACGGAAACGTGTTGCTTTTTACCCTTTCCTTTCAACTTTTCCATAACCCTCAAACGTTTACATTTGCAAGTGTAAAATTTACATCCGGAACAGTGATACTTTTTATAAGTTGCTTGATAACTTCCTAATTATTACGTTGTAATGCCCCCGAAGGTGGGCATCTAGTGATTGCACTGTCCGTCTGTCTGTCCGTATGTCTGTCTTTCCGTCACACTTTGCGTTTAGGTTTACTTTTGCGTTAAGGTTTCGAAAAATGTGGAAACAAATATGGAATAAGCGTTTTTCGGGGGCATATGTCATCCTATGGTGACAGGTCTTGTTGTTTTTTGTTTTATTATCAGTTTTCGACCGTTTTGGAAAACGTTTTGTGTATCTACAGATTGTATATACTGAAATAATACTTCGTTGTAATTGTACATGTTTAAATCGGGTTTAAAGGAACACTTTGGAAAATGAATACACTGGTACCAGTGTATATTCCCTCATATAAGATAAGTACATTCGGATATGAATATGTATCTATTAAATCTTGTATAATCTCTCTGATATCTGATATTTTGGGTTGAAATCCAATAACATGCATTTTTTAGAAATTAATGGCGGTATATTTGTTTACTCTGTATTTTCAAAATCATCAAGAGCGACTGACATGGCTTTCTTCGCCTACCACGTTTGGACCAACTTGTTTTAAGTCGATATTATTCTTCAATTACAGAAAAAATAAAATAATGTTGTAAACCAAAAGACAAATGATGAACAATGTGACATTAACTAGATTTTATTTTTCATTACAAACTGATGAGGCTGCATTTGCTTTGATTGGTGAGAACGTATGGCTTATGGCATGTGACCGTGTGCAATAGACTTTGTCATCCATAAAGGAGCATTATTCAAATGTTGTATGTTTATAAAATCCGTGCTTCAAACGGAGATAAATACTAAACCTATCTGAATAGTCCAGTGGAGCGCCTTAATGAGGTCAAAACAGTAAACAATAAACTTCATCTGCAATAGTTTTTTGTTTCCCGCACATAATTTGTATTCGTTTTATTACTTATTGTGTCATGCAAATAACGTGTGTACTTGTGGTTTTGTTGAGATCATACCAGCCGCTTATAGCTAAAGTCTACTGTATGTTTATAGTTCTTATACGATTTCATACATCCGCAAATAAGTGGTAACACAACACAAATTCGACTAGTAATTACGAATTGTCACACATATATGCAAAATAACATGGATGGAAAACGGACGTACAAACAGTGCTTATGTAGCAGAGTCTGATAAACATATCTTACTTAAATAATTATTTATCGTTTCTCTATGTAATTATTAACTGAGATGTCATTACATAACGATGTTACAGATACATAAAGAGGTCAATAAGTTTCGTTAAGCATTCGAAATGACATTGCAGTGAACTTCACGAGCATTACCTTCTATTGCTATTGGTGTTTCGAAGTATATGGGAATTAACATATATCGTGTCTTTAAGGAATAATCTACACATATTAGATATAGTTCATGAACGTTGCAAATTCAGTGCACCCACGCATGAAGGAATAAGGAATACTGAAACGAGACATATATATATATATACGCCGTCTGAAATTTAAGCGAGATGCAACATGTGCACATTTGCCATTCCTGGTTTTGTTGTCAACATTTATCAGGTTATCATGAAGATAAAGTTATTCTTGTTATTTATAAATCCGCATACATTTTAGCGTTGTTATTTGACACAATGTTTGAGTTGCACACTTCATGATTAAAAAGCATTTATGAAAAATCTTATTTTCTTATCACAAGCCTTAATGAATTCGTGTTTGACTTCTACATCAAGTATACACGTATACATCAGGACACAAGTATCACAGAAATGAAAGTAACGGAGAGGATAAGGGTATCGGTGAAAATAGATTAAAAGCCTCTATAACGCTCAAAATCAACGAAAATTTCGTAATATATTTTGTAATATAAAGTTAACATATAAATTATCAGTTCTTACATAGATAACATAGATTTAACACGATACAAAATGCTCTTTTTTTGTGGTACAATACATTCAACACATGTTCATGTACTAATTAAGTGTTCCTGTGTCGTATGAATAGATATCGTTGCAGGAAATTGAAATGGAATTTATTGTGCCACACAAAATAAAAAAGAGCATTTTATATATTGCTAAATCTATGTTTCCAGACCACATCTAGCGTTGAAATGCTGGCTATTGCTGTAAGAAACACTGAGTATGTATATGTTAACTTTATTTTACGAAATATATTTCGAAATTTTCGTTGATTTTGAGCGCTATAAGGGCTTTAAGTAATGTTATACCATTTAAGACATCATTTACAACATTTGTGACTTTTACAGATGATCAATCAGAGAATCCCCGCAAACAAATTAACAAAGACTGTTACGCATATACACACACACATTTAAATGTTAAAATGAGCGGCTGAGATATTCATCTGCTGTTTTTTTTAAACAAATACATATGGCTAAATGCAAAGTATGTCATCCATGTTGAAAGCAGAAAACATTGGCTTTTTAAAACAAATATTATTTTAAATACTCCTCAAAGTTCAAGTTGACTCCCGTGGTAGCCACGTTTTGCCGCCGCCCAGCTACCCCTCTACTTCCTGTCTACCACTTACGGACAATGTACGAGGTTCTGTTCATTTTACATATATTGATACAAGTTTCAAACAGTGATACCTGTGCAAACGTAAGAGTTGGCATACGAGATAAAGGCGTACATACTTGATAAAATGTAAGTGAAAGTTCATATGTATTGGTATGTGTTGCGAGTAAAACGCTGGATGACTAAAAGTAACGTTATGTCTCTGATAGACACGCTGTACTTCACTGAATTCTAGCCCGAATAGAATACATGTATGGCATGACTAGAGAGCTGATGTCAAGACAAAACACCCATGGAGTACACTAGATTTGAAATATACAGTGTCAGGATTATTTTTCATCTAATGACAAGAACTACAAAATGATTGTTAAACTTTACTTTTGTTATATTTTTAATATTCTCGAATACAGAACAAAATGGAGGCTCATAACAATAAGGGAATAATTCAATTGTCAGCATGTGTGCGAGATATCAACTAATGCACAAGGAGCACGCCAGCCCGAGATATTTCCGTCAACCCTTAGTAGCCGTCGCATTTATAGCGGACCTCCAGGTACTTGTAGGTACCGTAGCAGGGGTCTCCGAATTTAGCGTTGGTGGCTTCAAGAACGCAGGACTGCTTACCCTCGCAGCATGTCCTAACAATCGACAGGCTCTTTGGTTCGCGGCAGTTACAGGTGAGTATGCTGTCGTGGTTGCAGGCTAGTTTTCCGATGACTGTCCGACCGTAATTCGCCGACAGAATGTTGAGATTCAAACCCGACGGGCAACTCAGTGTTTGTGAGTTGTTTTCGCAGATTATCTCAGTTCTTGGTTCTGTAACGAAACAGTATTTAAGTGAATGTTATGTAAGTAAAAGTCTTATGGCAACGCGGTAGTTGTTTCTTGAAGAAGAATTGAAATTACTAAAGCTCTGGTTATATTTTTGTTATAAATAATATTCAGCACACGGCTATCAATCAAGATATTGCGAATCATTCACACACAAAAAACATTTAACAAACAGATAAGTTACTACAATTTATTATTTTGAAACTGGTCGGTTAAACTTTAAGTTTAAACCTATTTATTTTAGCTCGATTGCATTTAAAGAACTTACTACTGTTTTAAAACGCACTCGGGTCCGTTTCCTGGGACAAGAACCAGTACTTGGTGTCTATGGGGGAGATCTAAAGAACGCTCCCACAGTTGGGATCGAACCCGTGACCTCCCGGTCGCTGGGCATACACCTTATCAACTACGCCAAGGTTTTTAGTGAATGTCATTAAGCGGATACTATTTGAACGAGTAACGAATTAAGAATGAACTCGTCGAGTTTGAACTGTGGATCGTTCGAAATGGTTATTGTTGCTTGATATAAGAACATGCTCTGTGTTGGATAATTTCTTGTATACGGAAGAACCAAACGTTTTTTCTCGTATTTTTTCGTATATAGTAACTTTGAAACCAGGATACAATGAGCATGTCTGTATACATTATAATTTGTCTACATTTTTTACTGAATCACAATAAGATTTAAATAAAAGCGTAACACACGCTTAAGTTTTGCCTGAATTAGATTGCTGAAAAGCAATTCACGAACATAATTATATTTTAAACATTTCTTTCAGTCGTCAGGAGTACGAATTTGTATTAATTTTCAGTTTGCCAAATTGTAAAAAACGTCGTTAAAATGTAATAAAGTAAATGACATTGCGTACCTCTTGGATTGACGTAGTACGTTCCTTCGATACATTGCATGAATGTTACGACCACAACGAGAACAAATAGCTGGGCCTGCAATGTTTTCGGAAAACATGTGTTCGCCCATGCACTTGTCTCAAAATTAATACTGTTCATGTATTATAACAAAATATATCGTGAACATTATATGTTCACCGCTTTGCAATAAAATCATTACAATTGAATTGCGAACATAAAACATGTGAAAATTGAGAGGAACTCTGTCACCGATGTGACATATTTGTGAAGTATATATGAACTATATGCTTACTTGCATTAATATAAGCTTCCAAGCAAAGACTTAGATACGGTTTGGAAACGCATACATAAACCCCAAACATTAAAAAAAAAAAAAAAATACAGCTACGAAAATACATGTTGAATGGCCATTAACAAAACGTTTGAAAAGAACAGTCAATATGAATGCTATTTTGATATGTTTCGTTGCCAGATGTAAATCTTACAATATACTTATTTATATTTTTTCGTTATATTTTTTCCCCAAACGAGTCATCCTTGAGTAAATGATACCACGGACCGGATGAAGCAATCGTACAATTAAGCCCAGTTTCAAAGCATATAACTAGCACGTCTTACACTAGCAAAATTAATTGGCATTATCCTGTTATCATATCTTACACCAATACTGATATGATTTTAACATGCGAATAATATACTGTGTGTTTCAAAAATTCTTTAAAATGTACATACCATTGTTTTCTTGTTTTCAATGGTCCTATACAAATGGCGCCAGGAGAGAAATTGTGCATCATCCCAAACGGTGGGCCTTATATAGAGCCTTGTTCACACACAAGTACGGGGATTTTGAAATCACATGTTATTCACTACTTAATATACTTCGTACATATCTCAGATATAATAAACACAAGTTACAGCTGCAGATGGGTTGAGACTTTTGCACTCACGCGAGAGATTTGAAGTCCGTACGTCCTGCTTTATTTTCATAAAATATGTCCCGTTTAACCGAATATTTCTTATCTAAGATATAATGAGGCTAATACCCTAATCCAAATACGATAATCAGTTGACGAGACATGCTTTCCACATGTTATTTGTCCTTAAACATGTTGCGGACATATGTAAGTCATGTAATGATATGCTAACGAGGAATTAATCTTGGATGTTATGGGGTTAATAACCATATCCAATTACGATAATCCGTAGACGAGACAAGAGTGCCGCGTGTTATTTGTGTACTTGCCTCGCAGACACATGTTTGTCTTGTAATGATATATGAACAAGTAATTAATATCGAATTATACAACTGAGGGGTTGCTGCATTGTTCACTTCACGATATTAATGTTCTGGTATATATTAAATAACAGTATATACTGAGTAGATACGTCCACAAAGTGTACTTTAAAGCATACACGATTGCTAAGCGAAAGGCAAAACAAAATCATTTGTGGGCAGCACCAATCGTGTTTTAACTATCATGGATATCGTGTTATGCTTTATATAAGTGTAAGTTGAATTACCTTTATCGTTCTGATCTGGTTCAATAATCATTAAAATAATAATTTAGAGCAGTCTCGGAAGTTACAGGCATAACAGTAACGACAGTGGAACTTGAAACAGTGAAAGTGAAAAATACTTTAAAACCCAAATCCAAGCGTTTCAAATGACCGAGCGATTTCTAAAAAAGTACAGTCTAATAAAAAATAACTTCCTTAGAACACTTATTTCATTAACGCATTTGTTTGGATTTTTAAAGTTGATTGGGTTTACAATATTCTAATTACTTTCTTTTTTTTTACAAATACTTTTCATTGGAAGCTGAAAATATCACTTTTGAAACCCAAGCGCGTGCTCCATTAGTATCAATATGTCATGTTTTAGATGCATTCAATCAGATGACCTTCCACGAGCATTGGTGCTGGTATTTAAGTTAAAGAAGGTGGTAGTTCGGACATTTAATTCAATCTATGGAAGGGTGAGCAATCTTTGCAATACTATTTGAGGTGTTAAGGACTCGGATTTAGGGTCTGTAAGTAATCTAGTCCCAGTTTGTGTCACATGATTTATCCAAAACATGAAATGGTAAACATTTCGATTACCAAACTTTGAAAATGTAATGCATATTATAAACTCATCACATAGACCATCGGAAAAGCATCAAATGCTGAGGACTTCCATATATTAGACCGTTCAAAGCCAGGACATTCACCGAAAGTTTCATCGCATTGCAATCGCTGAGTCATATCTCTTCACTGTCATGTAAACACAAAAGGACCACCAAAAATTGCCCTAGCTGTGATATTATTTCAAAATAGGACCCATGGATTCTGATAAGAATGTTCTTAAAATTTCTAAACGTCCGCTTACAAAAAAGATCGTTTTATTATACATTCAGCTAGTCCAGTTTGTACTACACACACAACAATTAACCAAAGGTACCTTAGGATTGAAAAACGAGTTATGTTCCTTGCGATTTGAACTTGCAGTTTAAGTTTCAATCATCTCACTAATGATGCAGTTATATGTAACCACTGATTCAAACATACTTCGATCTCAAACATTAAACAAATGATAATAGAATTAATGCATATAAATCAAGAATAGATTTTGAACTTCCTGATCACTGTACATTAAAATTCAAAGTTCGCTACCATTGTTTGAAGCATCACTTGAGTACCTTTAATACGTTACTCGTCAACTTCGCAAAAGGGCATACTGAACACTTCAATAAAAAATTACTTCCATACAAATATTTTTGGCGATTCTATGGCCTAGCCATGAAACAAGGTTTTAACGTTTTTCTGTTCTTTTTTTTAATTTACTTTAATATGAAACCTAAACCAGGTCTCCTTGTCAGTTATTTATACACAAACAAACAGCGATATACTTCTATTCATTTTTTTACTGAGCGGAAATATAGCTTTTTGTTGACTGCATGTATGATTAGTAATAGTAAACCTTGATCATTACCGCACTGGCCCTACAATGATCCTAAACAAACTATGCAGGCTCCCTAAGCACACATACATCCATCCTTACTCATTGTTTTAGCGAAAACGAAATTCAGTTTGTCGCTGTTTCGCCTTTTTTCATGTAGCAAATTGTGCGTCGCCCGTACGAACCACCTTAATAGAACGTCCGAAGTAACAAAGTTGTTCCAACTTCCAGCTCCTAACTTTATTTAAAACTTCCATGATCTAGCCCTTCTCTTCCTTATTGTCGCCGTATTAGGCTGATGAACTTTGCCTTTTTGACAAAACATGAAACACAATTTGTAGTTTTACCCATAGAATTATGTAATACACAGAACAGAATTAACGACTTTATTCAATACAAAATAGCTCAGCACGTTCCCATGAGTGTTTAATTGTTCACTAAAGGTAAGTCAAATACGTATACATGTTGGTGTTCTTGTTTTTTTTGTTATAATACATGGATGATACTGCAGAAAAACTCCTTTCAGAAATCAATGACATACACTACAACGAATACATATGTTTTAAAAATTAAGATCATATTCAATTATCAACATGTATAATTACGTGTATGCTGCCACATTTCAAATATAAAAGCATGACGAAAATATGATTTAACACAATTATTATATTCCGACACTGAGAAATGTTTACATAAATATCATATTGCAAATTATTTTATATACATGTACTGAATAAACATCTACTGGATCAATCTTTTATATCAACTTTTGTACAATCTGATTGTACAGTTTACTCGACAATGCTGTCAACAAATCAAAACAGCTTTGATAGAAAGTCAACCATGAAACATTTTTGTAAAAGTGTTTGAATATCCAGGCACAGATTCATAAGAATACTTTTCCTAAGATTATTCAGCGCTTGCTAGTTTGCTTTTTGAGTCCACTGCCAATCACTGGCAAGGTTTAAAGATATTCCTTTGAGGTAAAAGAACTTGTCAAAGTAGAACTACGCAAGGAACATTGTGTACAGATGAGAAGTTATTCGAAAGTAAATGTTCGACTGAAGTAGTTCACTTGCATTAAATAAAAAATAGCGGGTGTTAATCGGAATTTCTCTCCTGAAAATGTCTCTGAATTTTCATTATTCGTATACGTAAGCATACAAAGTATGAACAATGATTGGATTCACGATATTGATTATTGTATTACAATTCAGTCAATACAAACGGAATATTACGCTAGTCAATTGTTCCATGTGTTTGTATCAGTCGAGTGGCTTGTGTAATGACGTATCTCACGAGAGGCGGAGCCTCGAGTGTCATACGAAATAGCGCAAGCCACGAGACTGATACAAAAACTTGTTATAATTGACTTGCGTAATATTCCTTTTATTATATACAACTTTGAATCATTTAAGTTAAAACAAAAATCTTTCTGTTAACATTTTAAATTCTTGTCCCTGTTACTTATGTCTTAACATCGCATATTTCAAACTATATGTTTTATTCTAAAAAAATTATTTGTCCACTAGTTATACGAATTCTTATCATATCTTTATTGGTACTTTGGGGGACAACTAACAGATTTCCAAACTTGCCGCTCATATACTTTTTTTTGTAAATAACTTTGCGTATAAGGCCCGCAAACACTAGCTCTAAATCGTGTTGGAGCTGACTAAACATTAAACTTTCGGAGGGATACACGTTAATTGACTGCCAATTATAATTATACGACTTGTTTACGAGTAATGTCAGCCCCCAAACCCATAGTTTATACATATGACAGTTCAATACATTATTTTGATGAATATAGTATGTTTTTATATAATCTATTTCAAAATTTATACAATTTCTTACGTGTTTTTTTTTCCAATAAATCTGCATAATTTTATGCATATACAATGACATAAAAGTGCATCATCCGATTAAATAAAAAAAATCATATATAACAATAAAAACCAACACGAGCTTTACCTATCGCTTAGCTTTGATTTAACTAATTTCTCGTCAAATCTACATTTTCTAGTTGCAATCGATATCGCCACATTCCTATTTACATCCGAACCCTGATAGAGCCAGTATATGCATGTCGTGATTTTACACCAACATAAAACGGGTAGTTGCACCCAATACGTATATGGTGGAAGTCAAGGTCAATGTCATACTTTGAGTCTAAAGGTCATTAATAAACATGTATTTATTATAGTTCTTAACGCTGATTTTTTTATTCTAACGGAAATGGGGGAGCATACAGAGGCCGCTTGCCGTCCGTGCAATTAATATTGATATGACATAAAGACGGCGGGTATATAAAACGAATTAGCCCGATACTATATTCTTTTCTTTTCGATGTCACTCCGACAATCCGACCTCCGGTTCGTCCTTTCTTCCGTCCGTAATGCCGTCCTTCCGGTAAGTCACACAGGCACGAATCACAGGCACAATTTGAACGAAATTGAATAGTCGTTTACGAGACATCCTTATGGGTCGGACCTCCTCATAGTGTCAATGATTATAAATGGTGTTATAGTTTCAGGTCGTTCCGCTCTAATGACGTTCAAGGTGTTATTGAATGTGTAATAATTGCACGACCATTTCAATGAATAATCTAGGTTCTCGGAAATGTAAGGAACTAATGATCCGAATGTGGTAACAATTCATACTCAACATCCTTATATAGAAACCGTACCAGAACCATGGATACTCAAGGAGTTGTGGAATTTGCTTCCGCGCGAGATCAATGGCTAGTAGTGTAAGAATTTGATATGTCTAAAAACAACATCCCTATAGTGTGGACAATATACTGATACTGCAGAAACATTATCAAGTAGCCACTTTTGTTATAGAGTAAATTCGTTTATTTAATTTATTTATTTTTAATTGCAATTATTTATCTAGGACCAATTGTCCTTTTATTAATAATATGAGTCGGGTTCTGGGAAAACTGGGCATAATGCTTGTGCGTTAATTGTCATCCCATATTAGCATGTGCAGTCAATTTTCGCTTTTATGACATTTTTTATGTAAATGAAGTCTCTTCTTAGCAAAAATCCAGTTAAGGCGGAAAGTGTCGTCCCGGTTTAGCCCGTGCGGACTGCACAGGCTAATCTGGGACGACACTTTACGCACATTTATTTCGCCCAGTTTTTTTCAGAACGTGACACATATGACATTTCCATGATCGTGAGAACTCGCAGGAACTAATAATTCGATTTTATAACGTTTTAAAAGTAGTAACCGGCTAGGGTGAGATTGCTCAGCATCGTCAGGTCGTTCAACTCCAATAATTGTTGATTGATTTATAGTCCTTTTGATTACAAATAAGACAATATTACGTAATGTCTTTTTTCCACGCGATATGTGAAAATGCATGTTAACGGAATCTGTACACGAACTGTCCTAATTTAAGGACTTTATTTCAATTCAATTGTGTTCATTCGGTAATATTTTCAGTGGCAAAACTGACATTTCCATTATGTGCGCTAGCTAAACTAAAACAAATCAAATGCCGGCCATGATGGTCGAATATCGCTCACCTGATTCAACTTTACTTGTTCAAGATTTGCTGTTAATGAAATAATGCGTGTAATTTATTAACTATAACTCTGTCTAATAAATACAATCATAAAGTATCAATCTTTCAAATTAATAGCAACTCAGATATTTCAGTTTCGAAAGAAATATAAAACGATCATGGCGTGGAAGCTGCTTGAATTACGTGCTTATATGCTGTTATTTTAATATCTGTATTATATGGGCATATATGTTTCCATATAACAGATACCCGGAGAGCCCTATATTAATCAATCCAAAAAATGCATTCGCTTTAAGAGAGGTACGTTGAATAATTATTGCTGTTTAATTATTTTAAATTTTGACAAAGGTTTAATTTCTTTGATGCGTTTAAAAGTGTTTTTTATCACGCGATTTTCAGCTTACAGCCGAATAATTAGTGTTAATTGTGTAAAGTGCCGAACATGCGTCATACAATTTAAAGGGACTGTAAACAACGAATGACGAAAATAGAAAAGTTCTAAAATACCGTATTTTTTACAATTATTAGTTTATATTGATTAGTCGTGATATTTTAATCAATATAAACTAATAATTGTAAAAAATACGGTATTTTAGAACTTTTCGTTTTTCGTCATTCGTGGTTTACAGTGCCTTTAAAATTGAAATCCGACAAGTTGCTCTGGTGGAGTTAGCTGACTTAATAACTCTGTTCAGCCAAACAATTGTCTTTCGAATAAAAAAGCTTTCTTTCTTCATTTCATTGGCGTAATAACTATCTGGAAAATTAAAATTTGGCGTTTATGCAAAAAATATGCATTTGTCAAGACAAGCTCAAGCTTTTAACACCAGCAGCTCCATTCACCACATACATGAAATGCATATCATAAGTTATTGAGAGGATAATACACGGCTGAGTCGGGCCGGGCAGTGATAATCGGCCCGCAGGGAGCATAACCGTTTGCGACCTGGGGCCGATTATCACTGCCCGGCCCGGCTCAGCCGTGTATTAACGTCTATAATATATATCTTACTTTTATAATAAATTAATAAAATTATAGATGGGCACAGGTTTTAAGATTCTACTGTATTGTGTAATTATATTTTGTCCCTTCACTTAAAACTATGACAGAACCAGCTTTCCGTACTTTTATTTTCATTCAACTGATTACGACATTTATGACGTATCTCGTGTGACGTTGTTTATGTGACGAAACTAGACACTCTGGATTTAAGTGACAATAATTCGAACGGTGTGGTTCATTTAATAGTAAAATATTTATTTTAAAAAGCATTAAACGCATCAAAAACGTATTTCGGATTGTGTGTTTGTAATTTATAATGGGAAACTTCAAGAGGAATAAAATTAATCACTCCGAGCAGAAATTCGATTTCGTAAAAACGTTTAAAAAAGTGTAGTTTGGAATAAATTTAGATAAAGGGACGCAAAACAGAAAATTGAAGGGCATATCGTTTTAATTTTATTATTATAAGCATTGGATTAAAGTTGTCATTGAGGTAAGAGTGTCGTTTACTAAATGTTGATGTTGGGTGACTCCTGTTAAACTTAAAGCTCAAATAGTGTCGTCATCTAATCAACAGTACAGTTAAACTTTCGGTTGCAATCGATATTTCCTCATTATTTGAATTGTGTGCTACGCTTAATTATCATTTTAAATTATTTCGTTGATTTGTGGCTTAATTTTATTAATCACCGTTGGAAAAGACTGAATGTGGACGTCATTTTGTTCAGTTGACGTCGCGCGATCCGATTCTGAGGGCCGATTATAAATAATTGGCCGTCGCGTGAGGGCCGATTATTTATAATGACCCCGCAATGGTGATAATGGCATGAAAAACGGTACAAATGTGTTACTATACATAGTACGGTATGTATTATGTTCAAGTAATTGACAACAAAACATAATCAAAATTGTATTTGTATTACTCACATTGAACCATATTGATATACATGTATGTATTTGCAAAATTCTAAATTCTCCTGAACATCATCTTCGTCGTTTTTAATGTTTCGTGACCTTTAAACTGGTAATAATTAATACCATTTACTGGAGCTATGTATCCGGGCGTTAAGTATTGTCCATTCAAAGTGACGGAAGCACAATTATTATACCACCATCCGTTATGATATGTTCCGGCACAGTTGTAATAGTTGTCATTGTCATACGTGGAAAATGTCATTCCATTGTGGTAAGACAATCCAAGAATGCTATCACCTATAAAACAGTTTAGAGTTGTTAAAAAATTAGTACACAAATATAAAATATAATTTTTCAATGCGTAGCTTAGATGTCGAATGATTTACAATCAAATATATATTGTTTTTATCCTATCCAATAAATGTTTGCATGTAATGTATAGAATAAAAATGTTAATATAAGATAAATACATATTTTTGTTAAATAAAATAAGTGTAGGTATTTGAGACGACGCTTTAAAACATACCGGCTGTTCCGTGTCCACTGTCAATATGCAGCGTGTAGTTACGTGCTGCCGACAACCGGAAGTTCTGAAACACTTCATACGCTCTTGATCCATCCGCCGCCATCAAGTCGATCCGTAGTTCAGACCGTGCATTGGATGTCATAGCATGGATGTATTTCAAACCTGAGATATACAAAGTTTGCACATTCTCCAACGATTAAACGATCAAATACATTAAATCACATGTTGTATACTAAATGAAGATTTAAATCGAGTTCCGATGGTAAGAATGTACACTATCGGTGAATAGTTATCCAGTTCGACCTTTGTTTTTCTAATCAAAAATGACTTTAATCTTAATATAAGTGTTATGAATGATGTGTTGCACATACAACGTTTAAATCTTTTATCCAAAAACAATTGACAAAACACATCGTTGCATGAAATACACAGCTTAATATAAATACAAAAATTGGTTAAATAGAGACGATTTGGTGAAGTGAAATTGTAAAGTTTCTATACATTGTTTAGAGAAAGTAACTTAACAGTATTTGAACTAAACTAGACCAAAAGCTAAAACAACTACTCGCACACGCCAATTTGACGAATTAGGGTTGGCCAGTGTTGACAAATGGATAGATAGATAGACTTTTATTTCCTCCATTCATGAAGAGCATAACATATAATACAGATTATAAACAATTAAAAATACGAGTATATACACATACAAGAGATCAACATGAAGCAACACAGCCATTAGATTATTTACAAAGATAAGTAACATAACTTGAGTATAATTATAAATAATTGTTAGGTCAATGACATGAATAAAGTCAATGATAATGATTTTAGTTCATTTATTCAATAATACACACACATGGTAGACAAATAAGGAAAACCATTACACCATGTTTGTTTGAAAAGTACACCTTGGTTTCAATAATAAAGAGTGTTTGAGTTATGTGTATATTAGATATAGAGGATATTTGTTCATGTCAGTGTAAGATCGTTTGTTATTTCACGAGTGATCATAGAAAATATATTTTCACGAGTGCAAATATTATGTTTCTATGAAATCACGAGTGAAATAACAAACGATCTTACACTGACATGAACACATTTTCTGTTTTTTTTTTATGCCCCTTTTTTCAAGATAATTATTAACAGCTGTTTCCCTTTAGCTGAAAAGTTACCCTTTTTCCCGTGGCGTGCCTCAATACATTGAAATGACGTCATTTTGTTGACGAAATGACGTCATTTTGTTGACGAAATGATGTCATTATTCCAGCGAAATAACAATTTGTTTATTTTCACTGCTGTTATTTCACTGCAGAAAGGTCATTTTTTAATAGTCTTTATAAATCAAGTTACTCTCTGTTTTGACCACAGTGACATTATCAAAAAAAAAACATGTTGAGAAAATATTGAACGTCGGGAGCTGTTAGTTTCAGATGGATACTTTTTGTGCAAGCTATTGTGTTTTATTCGTGAATAATGACAGAGTGACCAACAGGTTGTGATAAGTCTTTATCATAGAGGCACAATTTGAGAAGAATTTGTTAAGGACTAGTACACACTATTACATACCAAATACAACATCAGTGGACGAAGTGGCTTCAACAAAAAGATGCATTCTTATAATGCTAATTATTATTTGCGAAAGTCTAAGTTAAAAAAAAAAGATTGTTATTCAGTTGTAAATGTCTGAACGTAAGTTTCGTGGATAAATCATGAAATATATTTCTGAATTATCGCAAACCTGCAGCACACAATTAATGTAATTAGTTTAACAAGGAAGTTGGCTCCGAGAATACTTTACCAAGCCAGTGTTCTCCATGAACGTCCCCGAAGCCATTCTCAAAGGAGGCGAAGTTCTGGTAAAAATCCAACGATCCATTCACACGACGTTGAAACACCTGAAAATAGGTTATTACTTGTATTATTACTAATACTGATACTGCTACTACTTCTAATAATGATAATAATTTAATAATAATAAAAAATAATAATAATAATAATAATAATAATAATAATAACAATAAATATAATAATAATAATAATAATAATAATAATAATAATAATAATAATAATAATACGATTTGTCATAAATTGTCGCGCGATTGCCTTCGTAACAATAATGTCAAATTTCTGATATTATAATCCCTGAAAACCCCGACATTTTCTGAGTCGTAAATAGGCTCAAATTTGTGCTGACAGGTACACCACAATTATCAGAAATGTACAGATAGCCATCACAACTAGAACAAACAACGAACACTGGGCGAACACATGACAGAAAATACATATTCATATAATAAGGTATTGTATCAATATAATTATATTCAATAGTTCTCTGCATTGAGTATAATATCAAACACTGAATTTTTTTTAAAGTAACGTGTTCAAGGGATGTAACAAATTTCTCCCTAATATAAGGTTAAAATACATTCAATTTCTTACCAATTTCTGTTACGTCTTAATATATGTAAAGAAGTATACACGTGTAAATAAATAGAGGATATTTGTTGGAATCGGTGGAATATCGATTTTATTTCACGAGTGATCATAGAAAATTATATTGCGCCACGAGTGAACAAAAATCGATATTCCACCGAATCAAACAAATTATTTTTTTATTTAAGCTTTTTTTCACCGTTAATTTACATTGCAAATGAGTTTAACAGAAGAATTTCGCATGAATAATGACGTCATTTTTTCAAAAAATGACGTTATTTCACAGTAAAACAGTGGAAAAATATCGATATTTTTGCTGTTATTTTTCACTGTTTGCAACAGTAAAATATCAATTTTATTTCACTGATATTTCTCTATTAACCACCGGAAAGCATATAATAAATGTATTTATTTTGTCTATTTATGGTTTTATCTACATTTCACGGATTGTACTTATTAATTATACAATTGTCCGGTGTAAATAGCTAAGAAAACGATTTTGCATATAAAACGAATCGGAAAACCATCATTTACTTACAAAGTGTCCAAAGCTCTTATGGCCGCAATACGAACGCAAAAACTGCATTTACTACACTTTATTACACTACATTTTCCCAGTCGTTACGAACAGCAATAATCTTACGACATCGCAGCTGCGATTGTTTGGTATTAAAATAACCGTAAGACCGAACTTTAAGTAAGACCAGTTTACGACCTGCTGACAAAACGGCATCCAGGCCAAACAGTTTGTATAATTCGTACCGACCATCCTCCTCCGTCCGTTTCCATGTCACAGTACACTTTAACGTTCTGAAACAACTCTGCTGATCGCACGCTATACACGCCGCTGACATTTGTTAAACGTCTTAGTTCCTTGCAATCTTGTCCAGTAAATTCTACAATATAATACTGCATTTATACTAAGTCTTGTCCATAGTATTATTCATATTAAAATTACATCATCACCAACGTCAACGTGGCTGGCACGGATTGTACGCTTAATTTCTTTATGGATTGAAAATTCACGAAAAAGATGATTCTAAATATATTATACGTTACTTATAAATTAAACATCACTTATGGTATGTAGCACATACACGTTGCAACTTTTAGCAATATGTATTCGTTATCCGTTTTGAATAATCTCTGCATGAGCAGATGACGTCAAGTTAGGTAACGTAATTTTTGGATATTTTGTTTTATCGAAATAACGTTAAGAAACATTGTAAACTGTGCTAAGTTATACAGTGGAAAGGCATTAAATATACTTAGTACATATGTCACAAGATTGCTACGATGTGCCATGGGCCATAGGCACTATTTCTGAGGTGTTGGCACTTTTACCCTCGTGCCAATACTATCAATACGGGCCCATAGAACACCGTAGCCGTAACTAATTATAACCGCACCGAAATAACCAAGTGCATAATTTCTCAAGTTCCGATTCGGATTATATCTTGGTACAGTTTGCAAACTATCACATTATACGTTTTAAGTTAAACTTGACACAACTATCCAACGGGCGGACCATAAGAGCGGAAAAGCGGGCGAAGTAGTTTTAATCTATATGCCCCACCTTGGAAATGAAGGCATAAATTGAAATACCGACGCATGTTTCCTATAATTATGTTAGATAATTCAGTGTTTATGTTGTTTGGTTAAGTAGTACCGCAAATGAAGAAGTCATTATGAGGACAATTCGTCACTTGCTTTAAAAGAAATACAACCGGAAGTTAATAAAAATGTATCTATGGGACATGTTTTTTTTTCTCTCTGTTATTTACAATTGTATGCGCAGACTAGACTATGTCCGTTTCATGAACACATAAATGTATTGTGTTTAAGTTAAAAATGAGAATGTCATTGCTCGAAACAATAATGCCCTTTTTAAAATGCAAAATTATTAATTCATGTAAACCAACACATAATCTATTGGTACTAAAATGGCTTATCGTCAGGTTATGAATAACTTCAAAGGCTTCTTATCGAAAGTGTGACATTTTAAACGAGGCGTAATTCTGCATATTGGCAACTCACAACTGTATCATCGCACGGTTAAAAAAGAATAATCTAAAGTAAAAATTAGATAAACCATTGCTTCGCTTGTAGTATAAATACCAGAGCAATGCTGTCCTTTGAAGAACGGATCACAGGTACATGTATATCCGGTTAGGCCATTGACACATTGCCCATGCACGCAAGGATTGGATGCGCAGTCGTCCACTTATGCAAAATATTATGCTTGAGGACTATATCAGATTGATTTATCAATGGGTAACTAAAAATCGAATCAGAATATCATATATACGACCTTAGGTTTTCTGAAACGAACCATTTGTGTTTTCCCCAACATATTGGGTCACCATCAATCGAATCAAAATATCATGCATATGACCTTATGCTTTCTGAAACGAACCATTTGTGTAATGCCCTTATATATTGTAACACAATATTTCAACCACACAAATAAAATGTCGTAGAGTCAACCACCTACTAAAAGGCATAATAATTATTTGAAAAAGAAATACAATTAACACATGTTTTCAACAAGACTTCAACAACAAACCAATGCAGGATATGCATATGCAACATAAAATTCGGAGCTCAGAATAAATGAATATGTTAAATACAGGTCATTCAATAGGTATCTATTAATGCACAGGGGCAATGCCTCGCAGTTGGTAATGCTTTTTAATGGTTTTTGTCCTTTTTTTAAACTTCAGAGAACGAGAACCAAAATAGAGAATTTTACCATGTCGGCACCGTAGTACAACTGATTTGGAAATATAGGCGCATATGGATATCCTTGTAAATAAAAGCTATAGGAAAAGGTCTGAGATATGATTATGTTTGCAAAGATACTTCTGGCTTAAATCCCTTAAAGTTAAAATCACTACTTACTTGTACTAAAAATCTCGTTGCATAGATCCGAATTGCAACATTGTTGACACGAGGTTTTCGTTATAGATCTCTTGTCGCCCTCCAGTATTGACCTGCCTACCATTTGTGAAACCTCCGACATGTGGTTTTGACATTGCTGCAACATGGAATGCCTGATATTATGCAACTTTATATAGCAACATTTTACACATATTCAATCTACGAAATGCGTTTGAAAGTGTAAATATATATAAATTTCAATTTAAACAATACAAATTATTGAGATTGGAATATGACACACATATATTTCAGGGGAGCCTATGACCATTGCTCGTTTACATGCAAAACATACATGCCAGATTGAATTCATGCTGCTTACTACATCTGCGGGCTTGCCCATATTGTGTGCATATTTGCTTTTGTTTGAAACGTTATAAAAGCAGATAATTAATTTCACGTTTTGATTGCCCGAACAATGCTGCATATGACTGTCCGACACTTCACAGAATTATTACTCATACGAATGCAATTTTGTTACCGTGCAAAGCGGGTCATGGTCACGAAATGACGGCATGTTATTTTGTTTAAGTGCGCGGTTTCAAATAATTAAGTTATGACACAAATATGTTTTCTGCCAATTACCCATTATAAGAAACCATAATTTAACGAGGTCACAATGAAATGCAAAATGACATGTTCAACGTTAATGCGTTTCTTTGATAGTAGATTATGCCATTATTTATTTTAAAAACACACTGGTCCCGTTTGAAGAGCATTTGTACACGATGCACTTGTATAACTGCGAACGGTCCTTGATTTTAAGCAGAATACGATTGGATAATAATGATTAGACATATTAATCATATAATACATGGCATTGCGCACAGAACAACCGACAGCTTAATTATTTTAAACGCTGAGTGACCGACGTAGAATATTAAATGCAAAGCAATTGGGGTGACGACAGCTCTGGTTATAATTCGTAAGACAACATTTTGTATTTACATATACAATGCACAACATGATTACATCAATATTTATGGATTATATTTTATCACAACAATGTTTTAACATGTTTCCAGTGCCTTATCAAATATTAACTTTTTGACAGTAAAAACAGGAGAGAAAACGACAAAAATATATGTGATTTAAACCTACCGACGCAACTGCACATTGCGATGTGTACACCTTGTCACCAAACTCGCTTTCTTCCCTTATCATGCACACCTATAACATCAATTACAATTTAAGGAAACGTGTTCACGGTTATGATCGATTAATATACCTATCTAAAATACCAGCGCAGATTTAATGCCGGCACATGTGTTGTATACTTACATAACTTTTTTGAACATTTGTTCGATCTTTAGGTAGATTAAGACATGTACACGTCTTGAATATTATTTGGCTGAAAACCGGCATATGCCACGTGTACATTTACACATGTTTGAATAAGGTCAACGTTTAAACAGACAGCTGTCGTTACGAGACACTAATATAGCATCTGTTTTGACTTCATTTACAATTGTTATTTTATTGTTTGACTTGCCTCGTTGCTTCCACAAAAATCGATAACGTTACATGACCCTTCTGTGATTTGAGCGGAACAACTGTAACATATATGGCCTCGACTGGACGGATAGCCTGTTAGCCAAAAAAAAAAAATTACCCTTAACATTTTAATTCGTTAACAACTACAAACAATATTATTATGGTTAAATGATAAAAAGCAGATCTAAGAGACACTATCGTATGTCCGCCATAATAAATGTGCATTTAAATAACTGGACGATGTATGCTGATTTGTGTGTAAGATCGCATTTTATTAAACGTTTGGTTATAGAAGACTGCACCACTCGTGTCAATATACTTTTCTAAATTCGCGGGGGAAATAAATAGTACATCATTCACCAAAGGTAACACATTTTATATTTAAGAAATATAAACAAATATGCTAGTGGAGCTTAAACGTGTACGTTTGTGTATTTTGGTAGAGGGTCCCCATACGATGTTACATGCTAAATACGAAAACGCTAGGCTAGGTCAGTTATATTTTTTAAAGTTTTCATTTTAAATATGTTAGAAAAACAAGTAAAATGTTTGTTTGGTGCCCATTTTGACACCAGGGACATGCTTTTAACAATCTCGGAAGAGGACTAACATTACATTTTACATGTCAATAATGTTAATGTTTCAGAGGAGGAACCTGTTGAAGTTATCACCCTTGGATAAAAATTGGCCCGAACTGGGTTGACTTACATATATATAAGTTCCCCCAGTTCGGGCCAATTTTGATCCAATGGGCATTGTTTATACAAAATGTGTAGGGGATCATTACATTCGAAATATGGGTCTTGTTGCTTATGAAAAGGATATTTGTAATGTTGTTTTGCTCTAATAAATAATGTAAACCTAGGGCATTCATTTTTTTTATCTAAATACAATTATTTGAACAAACTTTGCAGAGGGCCATTTACAATTTTTAATGCCACCAAATACCTAATATTTAACATCGAAACCATGCGATTTCCGAGAAGAAGATTTTTGAAGTTTCCATTTCAATCATAATAAATAATCAAATACATACATAAATATTTAATATAAGTTAAGCCATGGTGACTTACATATATAGCGGACCGAAACAATTTGAATAACTTTGATGAAGTGTATCCGCAGGATCATGCTTTTGATTTTTATATAAAAATCTGCGGGATGGTTTATGACGAGATATTGCTTGAAGCAAATTGCTAACGACGGACGACGTTTGACACATGACTTACGATGACGGACGCCAGAGTGCTACCCACCAAAATAGTTGAGCGTTAGTACTTTGTGCTCAGCTGAGCTAACAACAACACTACTTTCACTTTACGTAAATTTTTGTGTAATATGACCTTAACAAAACGTCATTTTGACATTAACTTACTATATCTAAGACTGTAAACATGATTAGTAAATGATGGTCATCTCTTTACCTGGTTCTCCACAACCGGCGGAGTTGCACAGATCAGTATTACAGCACTCGTCACAAGCGTGGTTGCCATGCGAACGATTCAAGCACGTCTGTTCATGTGATAGATAATGGATAATGTTTATTTAATGTTGAAACAGACTTATCAATTTCTAAAACTCAAGCATCATATGAAACGCACAATTAATCGTAAATCGATTTCATCAAGACATTATTTTAGATGAAGAAGATCTAAAAAATACCGATATCTCTGTGCAACCAAGGTCAAAGAGCACTTCTCCATATTGGTTGAAATTCTGGTGAATATGACACACCTACAGATATACTTAAGTTGTCACTGCTATGTTCAAATAAATATAACATAAACTTTTAATATTAGGTCATGTGCATTGTACTTAAAGCACAACGATCTTTTCAACATCGTTGCTTTATACATGTAACTATTTTACTTAGTACATACAATATATTCGGTGTTTTGTGCACGGTTGGTGAAATACGCTGCACTACTTATTTACGTATGCAATATACTCTAAAGCATTTAAATCTAAGATGTTTATCAAACGTTTCGTAGTGAAATAAAGGAACAAAATGAAAGCCCACATACATTTTGAGAAGAAAAACTGTTGTCAAAAGTACGGTATTCAATAAGAAAATATGTATTAAATTGCACAGAAGAAGCATTCTTTTCGGAACACTGTTAATATGTTGTTATAACTTGCGCACCTCCCCGGATGGACATTTCGCCACGTGATTGCAGTGGCTCGGACTCTGGATTCCCGTGCAATGAAGACACGTCAGACTGTGGACTGCAACACATTCAAAGTATTCTTTAGCAGGAAGCTTTTTATCGGGTTATTATTTAAATGATAGATAGGCAAGTTAAGCTTTTTTCAAAACTCCTTTTTTTAAAATTAAAACTACAAATATAAACCATTTGCTATTGCCCTTACATATTGGGTCACTATCAATCGAATAAAAATATCATGCATATGACCTTATGCTTTCTGAAACGAACCATTTGTTTATTGCCCTTATATATTGTACCATATTATTTTAACTACCCAAATGTCGTAGAGTCAACCACCTACTAAAAGACATAATAATGATGTAAACCAGTACAATTAACACATGCTTTAAACAACACTTCAACAACAAAACAATACAGGATATGCATATCAGAAACATAAATTTTGGACATTAATAAATACATATAGTTAATACATGCCATTCAATAGGATTATATAAATGCACAGGTGCAAAGCCCCGCAGTTGGCAATGTTTTAATGGTGTGTGTCCTTGATTTAAAACTTCGGAAAACAAGAACCAAAATAGAGTATTTGACAATGTTGGCACCGTAGTACAACTGATTTTGAAATATAGGCGCAAATGGATATCCTTTTGTTTAAAGATTATGGAAAAAATTCTCAATTATGATATGTTTGCAAAGATACTACTGATAAAGTCACTTAATTGAAAATCACTACTTACTTGTACTACAATTCTCGTTGCATAGATCCGCATTGCAACATCGTTGACACGAGGTTTTCGTTATAGATCTAGTGTCGCCCTCCAGTATTGACCTGCCTACCATTTGTGAAGCCTCCGACATGTGGTTTTGACATTGCTGCAACATGGAATGCCTAATATTATGCAAGTTTATATCGAAACATTTAGCACACTCATACACAATATAGGAAATGTGAATGAACGTGTAAATATATCTACATTTCAATTTGAACAATACAAATAATTGGAATAAACACACATATATAAAAGGGGAGTTTATGGCATTTGCTCGCTTACATACAAAACATACATTTCACATTTAAGTCATGCTGCTTTATATATCTGCGGCTTGCCAATATTCTGCATGCATTTTTACTTTCGTTTAAAACGTTATAAAACAGATAACTAGCTTTCACGTTTTGGTTGCCCGAACAACGCAAGATAAGACTGTCCAACACTTCACAGAATGTCTACTCATGTAAATAAAAATGTGTTTCCATTCAAAGCGCGTCGTTGTCGTGCAATTACGGCATGTTAATTTGTTATAGTGCGCGATTTCAAATAACGAAGTTTTTACACAATTATATATTCTGCAAATTATCCATTATAGAACAGAACAGAACAGAAGAAAATTATAGGACAATCCAAGTTTACGAGGTCAAAATGAAATGCAAGATGGTAGATGTTCAACGTAAATATGTTTCTCTGAAAGAAGCTTACGCCATTATTCATTTTAAAAATACATAAGCCCGATTTGAGGGATTTTTACATGATATGATGCATTGTACACTTTCGAACAGTCTTTGATTTGGAACCGGAATACGATTCGATAAAACATCAGTATTTATGGATTATATTTTATTACAACAACGTTTTAACATGCTTTCAGTGCCTTATCAAATATCAAGTTTTTGACAGTAAAAAAAGAGAAAAAACGACAAAAATATATGTGATTTAAACCTACCGACGCATCTGCACATTGCGATGTGTACACCTTGTCACCAAACTCGCTTTCTTCCCTTATCATGCACACCTATAACATCAATTACAAGTTAAGGAAACGTTTTCACGGTAATGATCGATTAATATACCTATATAAAATACAAGCGCAGATTTAATGCCGGTACATGTGTTGTATACTTACATACCTTGTTTTGAACATATGTTCGAACTTTAGGTAGATTCAGACATGTACACATTTTGAATATCATTTGGCTGAAAACCGGCATATGCCACGTGTAAATTTACACATTTGTGAATAATGTCAACGTTTAGACAGACAGCTGGCGTTACGACACACTAATATGGCATCTGTTTTGACTTCATTTACAATTGTTATTTTATTTGTTTACTTGCCTCGTTGCTTCCACAAAAATCGATAACGTTACATGACCCTTCTGTGGTTTGAGCGGAACAACTGTAACATATATGACCTCGACCGGACGGATAGCCTGTTTGCCAAAAATACACAATTACCCTTAACATTTTTATTCGTTTAAAACTACAAACAATAGTAACATTGTAAAGCACAATTGATAAAAAGAAGATCTTGGAAACACTCTCGTATGTCAGCTATAATAAATGTGCACGTAAACAAATGGAGGATGTATGTTGATTTGTGTGTAAGATCGACTTTTATTTCAAGTTAGGTTATATAAGACTGCGCCACTCGTGTCAATATACTTTTCTAAAATCGCGGGGGAAATAAATAGTCGATCATTCACCAAAGGTAACACATTTTATTTTTTAGAACTATAAACAAATATGCTAGTGGAGCATTAAGTTTTCATTTTTTAAACATGTAAGGAAAACAAGTAAAATGTTTGTTTAGTGCCAATTTTGACACCAGGGACATGCTTTTAACAATCTTGGAAGAGGACCAACATTACATATGACATGTCAATAATGTTAATGTTTCAGAGGAGGAACCTGTTGAAGTGTTCACTATATATACAGTGATACACACACATTTTTTTAAACCATGCCCCTTGGAAAAAATATTGGCCCGAACTGGGGAAACTTGTATATATATATATATACGTTCCCCCAGTTCGGGCAAATTTTGATCCAATGGGCATGGTTTATACAAAATGTGTAGAGGATTATTACATTCGAGATATGGGTCTTGTTGCTTTAGAAAAAGAGATTTGTAGTGTGGTTTTGCTCTAATGAGTAATGTAAACCTAGGCTAATGCTATTTTTTATCTAAATAAAATGATCTGAACAAGCTTTGCATAGGGCCATTAACAATTTTTATACCACCAAATACCAAATAATTTAAATCGAAACCATGCGGTTTCCGAGAAGAAGATTTTTGAAGTTTCCATTTTCAATAATAATAACTAAACAAATAAATATAAATTAATAAATAAAAATAAATATTAAATATAAGTTTAGCACTTGTGACTTTCATATAGAGCGGATCGAACAATTTGAAATAACTTTAAAAAAAGTGTAACCCAATGATCGAGCTTGTGATTCCTCTGAAGATCTGCGAGAAATTGTTTGAAGCAAATTATTCATGACCGACGACATGACACACGTCACATGACACCCAACTCACGATGACGGACGCCGAAGTTCCACCAAACTTGTTTATCGTGAGTACTTTGTGCTCAAGTGAGCTAACACCAACACTACAGACACTTAACGGAATAGGTTTGTGTAATATGACCTTAACAAAACGTCATATTCAAATTAACTTATTCTATCTCAGGCTGTTTAGATAATTGGTAAATGATGGGCTACTCTTTACCTGGTTCTCCACAACCGGCTGAGTTACACAGATCAGTATTACAGCACTCATCACAAGCGTGGTTGCCATGCGAACGATTCAAGCACGTCTGTATAAGTGATAGATCATGCTATATACAGGGATGAAACAGATTTATCAATTTCTAAAACTCAAGCATCATATGAATCGCACAATTAATTGTAAATCGATATCATCAAGACATTATTTTAGATGAAGAAGATCTAAACATACCGATGTCTCTGAGCAACCAAGGTCAAAGAGCACTTCTCCATATTGGTTGATAGTCTGATGAATATGACATATCTACAAATACATTTAAGTTGTCACTGCTATGTTCAGATAAAAAATGACATAAACTGTTAATATTAGGTCATGTTTTACTATACGTGAAGCACAACATCAATTTTTCAACATCGTTGAATACAAAAAAATAACAAATTGCTTTAAACATTTTACTACTTACTTAGTACATACAATATAGTCGGTTTTATGTGCACGGTTGGTGAAATACGCTGCACTACTTATTTACGTATGCAAGATACTCTAAAGCGTTTAAATCTACCATGTTTATCAAACGTTTTGTAGTGAAATAAAGGAAAAAAATGAACGTCCACATACATTTCGAGAAGATAAACTCTTGTCAAATGGAAGGAATACAATAAGATAATATGTATTAAGTGTGGGGAAAACACAGTTGCAACGAAGAAGCATTCTTTACGGAAAGCTGTTAATAGGTTTTTATAACGTTCGCACCTCCCCGGATGGACATTTCGTCACGTGCTTGCAGTGGCGAGGACTTTGTATATTCGTGCAATGAAGACACGTCAGACTGTGGACTGCAACACATTCAAAACATTCTTAAACAGGAAGCTTGGTATCGGGTTATTATTTAAATGATAGACATCGATAGATTTTTTCTAAACTCTTTTTGAAATTAAAACTGCAAATATAAACGAAAATACAAAACAACGGATACTATATGAAATTATAGAAACTCTATCAGGATAGAAACTTTTAGTTCTTATTCACCATTTTTATAACAGAACAACAACTTAAAACATGCACTTATTAAATCTGGGATCACCGCCATGGAACGGTCAATGAAAATTATTGTTGGTTTGAACTGGTTTGAGGACTGGCCGACATCACACTTACCCCCGATTTAATCAAGATAAAACGTCTTAACCGATTTTAATCAAATGTAACTTCCAATTTTTGCGGTATTTACTGTGTATTGACATCTTGCTGTAGGTGCAGCTGATAGCAATTAAATAACACAGCTGAACTTTTTCAGCTGGACATTGCTCATTTCTGAAACAATATAGGATGCACGTTGAATTATTTGTAAGTAAGAAAACTTGACTACGCAATCATACGAGCTGAAGATGACATTGTTGTAGGTGTTGTTAATTTCGAAACTGGTGTTGATGTTGTCGCTCTTGACGTGGTAACTGTTGAAGATTGTGTCGAAATTGTTGCCGGTGTTGATGATATTGTGAAAACAGTTGTTGTCGCCGTTGTTGTTGCTGTTGTACTCGAGGGTTTTGTGATTGTTGTCGTTGTTTTCGAGACTTCTGTTTTAGTTGTCCGAGCACTTGTCGGTACTGTTGTTGTCGACCGTGTTGTTGACGTGATTGATATTGTCGCTGACCCGGCAGTCGCGTTGGCGAAACAGTTGTTGCACAGGAGTGTGTTACAGCAGTTCACTGTGCAGTCCAGGTCTGCAAATAAAATATTAAAAAATATTAAAATATATAGATACAGCGATGCTGTATACAAAACGCACACCAAGGTTGCAATTGTATCAAAATTAGCAGACAGGCGACCGCGGTAGAGACATAAACCAAATATTATGCTAGAATGTGTGCTTAGAGATAACAGTTGTATTATTCTGGAAAAAAAAAATCAAGTATGTTAGCAATGCTTTTTGTGGAATAACGATTAGTGCCGATCGGGTCAAGTGTTTGTATTGAAATAAAAAGAAGTCCAGCTATAATAATGATTCTTTAATAAAATAAACTCCCTATTTACCGAGCACAGCCTGTCCCAAACCAAATGTCCGGTTTTCAAAACTTTCATCATATTAATTTTTAAAGTTAAAGTGAATTAATGTATATTCAAATCTCAAATATGTGTATTCAGAGATAAAACATATGACCGTACTATAACATAAAATAACAAGATTGTTACCAAAGCTGACAAAAAATCTTGTATAAGGATTCAATATATGTGGACTTGTTGCAATGATTACCATGGTTTCCCGCTGAACTTCCCAAAATGGAGGCCATCTGTAGAATCATATTCTTGTTCGCCTCACATTCCTTTAAGATGATTAGAGTAAGTGCTTAACATAGGGTAGGTATTTATCAAATAAGGTATGAAAAGTTGATTATTTTTATTTAGGTTTAATGTGTAATTGACAAGAAATTGAATCGAGCAATCCAAAATGAATGACTTATATCACTATGGATTGAATTCGGTGGATGTAATAATAAACACAAACGTTACACAGTATCCGTTTAAAGGCATGCTAGTGTCATACATCTTTATGTTCTCGTCCGTGTGATTCGTGTGTATTGACACCAAGCTAGGGTCAGGGTATGCATAGAGTGTCAGGACACCTATCAATAGTTGCTATGGGAACAGAGAACTAAAGTAGTAAACTGTAAACACTTTTTTGGTGCACGGCTACACATAGTGTAATAGTCCTTGGAGAGATCATCCGTTTCTAAAAGTAGTAATTTACGAAATTTCACGGACTAATTTATTTGTAAGATTAAACACCTGTGCTCCATTGCAGCTGGTTGTGTAAACCGTTTGCTGAAGATTCTGAGCATAACCGACAGACAGCTGGCATACCTGCAACATCGAGGTCAAGAAGGTATTAACTATTTGTACACTTGTACAGGCGTAAAATGCAGATAGATGTATGTGGAATTAAATCTGTATAGCTCTTTGCTCATTAGGGTGTACACGACAACTGAGAACAAACGATTATACTTAACAGTAAGCAATGGGTGTCGTTTGTATATTCTAAACAAACATAAAGTGTAGTATTTAAAATAATATATCTCTGTTTTGACCTATAACGATAGCAAAGGCTCCACTTGGGATAAGAAAATACGCACACCTGATGTTGGTAACAATGCATAATAGTATCACACGAGTTCTGGGTCCATTGCTGAGGGCAAGCATAACATACTGGGCCCATGTCCATAGAGAACGCTGTAATTAATAACTTATATTTTTTATATATGTAAATATTTAACTGCACAGTTATATCATTATTGACACTTACATTGATACATTAAAATAAAGTGAACCGTTAGATGCACCTGAAAAGTCGATGGTTCATGTTTTTTATGCTAAACACTATGACATGTAATGCGAGGTAAGTGAAACATGCACAGGCATTTAATGCAAATGAAAACGTGTGAAGAATGGCCCTTTATTACGTGTTAGTAACAGCGTAAATTACTTCATTAACAGCTATTAAGACAAAGGGCCAATTCCATATGAAAAAAAACACAGTATGCGTTATATAACAACTATCAGACTAAAGACAAAACTATACCAAAACAAACACAAAAGTTGTGGATGAAATGATTTAAATACTCTAGCATCACAATATTAAAAAAACTACTAACGTATCATAGTCATGCCTCGAGGGTAGTGACCGTAATACATATCATCGATAGGCATGCAATATATGTGTTGATATATAATTGAAACTCGTAATAAATATTTAAAAGCGCGTAACTACAGATATTCAAAGTTAATCCGATACTTAGTAATATTTCGTCCGTTTGGCGTATTTACGAAATGTTACTAGTAAAACTGTTGTAACTAGACAAGTTACCACGATTCAAGTGTGTCGATAACATTACAGCTTCGTAAGAATGGATGTATTAATAGCATGTCCTAATTATAATAGGAATACCTTAACAACACACTGTTAAAGTAAACAATACAAAATAATAATTCAATATATCAAACGTTTTTGTCCGCAAAGTCTGTGGTTGCACAGATCTCCTTGGCAACACTGGGAGCAGAAGATGTTCTGATCGCGGGTTTTCAGGAGGAGTGGATTCCGGTTGGAGGTCAAGCGTTGAATTGACCTTTTGCCTATATCTATCATACCTGTCTGGCTAAGGCAAACCTTGAAATTCAACATATACCATTATAATGTAAAATGTCGACTATATAAACGATATTGCCTTTATATACCTGTGCTAAAATTAAACAGGAATTCACGGAATTGAATAATGTTAAATACGTATTTCTTGGGGTTTTAATAGAACATTTATAATAATTATAACGAACGATAAAAGAGTACGTATTATAATGAATAGTTTTATTATACGGACATGCTATTTAGGATTAATATGTAGCTTTACGGATCAAGATAAATGCTATGCACTTATAACATATCCCAACAGTCCATAAAACGTATAAGATGTATTTCAATACAATATTGAAACAATAAGCATATTTATGATATAGCTCATAAAAGCCAGTCTTAAAAACAAACTCCAATGAAACTGCGTACCCTGGTATCACGGCAACCAAGATTAAAGTGGATGTAGCCGTTAGGGGTGGTGAAGGCGTCTGAATTACACTCCTTTAAAGAACATGCAAAGATAAAGATTTTTACGCAAATTAAAAACTAACATTGCTGAATTATTAGCAACAACAGCAACAAAAAAAGTAAAGTTCAGCAAAGCTTACAAAAACTTACACTAATGAATGTATACTCTATAATGCATACATAAAAACAAAAAGGTAAAAAGATATGACAAAGTATACGTGTCGAAACGACATCATCACACAAGCTATAGCACAGTACATGTAAAATGAAACAAAATAATCGCAGAGCTCATTGCATTTTTCATAATTGCAAAAGTGAGGTGAATTGATTTTTTTAAAGGACTAAAAAATGGCCAACGCTAAGAAAAGAGGCAAGCATTCTCAACGTACGGTATCAACTATATGTATATTATTTATCATATGTTCTGTAAATGCTCTTTCTCTTTGTCTTGGCCTTATTTTAATATGATGTAAATGGCTAAAGGAATTGTGTGTTTTTTCCGATCGCCAATAAACATTTAACTTGAACGTAATCACATTACTTAAGTCTTAACAAGGCTTCACTTAAGAAACAAGGCTTGTCACCATACGATGACATATGCCCCCTTTTTCCACATTTTTCTAAATCTAAACGCAAAGTGTTTATCCACATTTTTCGAAACCTAAACACAAAGCGTGACGGAATTTCAGACGGACAGACGGACAGACAGACAGACAGACAGACAGACGGACAGTGCGATCACTATATGCCCACCTTCGGGGGCATAAAAACACAGTGTTTTGTAACACCATTCAAAATTTAATTATATATAAATAATTAAATATCACCCACTCGTGTTCTCAGTTGCCATAGTTTTTCGACCAACAACGTTGTATGATGATTAATGATTACCGTACGTGTAATTAGGTTTTCAGAGGCTCACTATGCAAGACAGGTTAACTCAGTTTCTACGTGAGTATGTGATTAATAAATCAGACCATGACTTCCATGGGGGATACTTTAAGCACAAAAGCGATGACAAAAACTAAACCATGTTTTTTTTTCACGGTTTTAACAGTACAGTAGTTGAGGTAGAACGTAATAGCATAACTCGTAAAGTGTAAGCAAGAAAAATACTTTAACCTTAGATGGCGGACTCAGGGCAAGGTTGTGATAATTACGCCAGGATTTGTAAAAAGGCTAGTTTATATATCCTCTATATTTCACATTATAATTATGCGACGGATGTGTTACACTGATTCATTTTACATCGGTATAAATCATGAAGCTGTGCTATTAGGGGGAAAAAGACTACTTTAATCGTTTTTTAAGTTTAATCGGCAGATTTCGTACCAATGACAAAAGTAAAAAAAGCTTCGGCCTACAAAACACTTGGAAATCTTATTGTTTTGTAGATGCAAACGCCATGTCAGCGTCACAATTCGAACTGGAACTCCCCGTCTCAGTAACCCCATTGACCACACGTGGTGATTTAAAACAAAATCACGAAATATTTGTCCACAATTGCTCCTGAGTTCTGAGGTAACGTTATTTGTTTTAGCAAAAAAACATCATGATATATCTTACAGTACAATTCATGGCTTTTAAGTACAATGGTTGTATTGAGGCTTTTTTTATAATTAAGGTTTTATAACTGTAATAGAAACATTTTTATGTTGTGTTCTTTCTTCGCATATATCCTATTGTCATTGAAATATGCGTCCAAAATCAAAGTTTAAAGAAAACCGAGCCCTTAATATGTTGTCTCCCATTTTTTTCTGAACCATTTATGTACAAATTTCACTCATAGCAACGTAAATATTGACAAAGCGCAACTAATTTATTAAATATTCATACATAAATGTATTATATATGCTATGATAATAAATAAGGTGTAACAAGTGGAAAACCAGAAGTAATATCAATCTCTAATCATATGTCATTTTTATGGCCGAAGTGTGGTCCTTTATCTTGTTTTTTCTCAAGAACATATAGTCTGTATAATTGTGTATAGAGATTTTTAAAGGGGGTCAGCGTCTGCTTCACATCTTGTTTGTTTACTTACTCCACAATTTACGTGTTTCGTCATTTTCTCGTCTCTTTTCTTTAAAATCCATAAGTTATTAACAACATATTGCTAAATTGAGTAACTGTTGTTACAATTCGAACGTTGACGCTTTTATGGCGTTGCCTGTACAAAACAGTCAAGTATTGCATAACCAAAGATTTTCGATTTTTGCTTGGTACGAAAACTGAAGATTAAACTGGATAATTTGCAAAATGCAGTAATAGTAAGCCGTTAAATGTGTTTACAATAAATTGCGATTTTAGTCGTTAATAACTAAAATTACAGCTTAAAGAATCATACCAATGGTAATCATAGTAGTACATTCTTCGAATAACCATTATGTAAAAAACACATACAACTCATTTAGAATAAGTCATTTTTAATACCATTCATTTATTGTTTTTTCTCGCTGACCAGTTATGCTAGTGCACTCAACAACATGATTTCGTTTACATTCCGAAAAGTTTAATGCATCTTAGAATATTGCAAGAGGTTTTGCATAAATAATGTCTGCATAAAACACTTTCAAACTCACGTGTAGTGAGAAAAGACTTCAATCAAACAGAAACTATCATAAAGCGGACAATTTCGTGTGATGGATTATCTTGCCCGGGCTATATTGCACACGTGACTTGAGCCCTACTTTACCACGCTACTTCCAATTAGTTAATTTATAGTTATATTTTATAATATGTATAACCTCATGTGGTCCACACGTCATCACTTTGTTGCAGGCTGCCGGTGCGATGACATCTTGGCAACTTAGGCAGACACTGATGCCCTCTGAAATCAGTTAAAATTCTGGTTCGCCAACCCATCATTACACTAAAAAACACAAATAGACGTAGACTCAAAACCGTATATGTCATTGTTTTCGTACAAAAAGCCTAAAATGTTGATTTATTTTTATAAACATATATTTTTTATGAATAATATATGAGTGAATTGAAGGTCATACAGGAGTAGCTCTTAATCAAGGGTGATGCATTACAATGCCATTTAACTACACCAGAGCAAATACTATATCACAAAACGGTCGTTTGACATGTTCTACGAAGGAAGAACACAAACAAAATAAAATTGAACGTCTGAGAAACAATGATTCCTTCTTATTGAATATCGTTGGACAATATCGCATTTCATTATCTGTGTCCAAATGAGCATAAATTTCAATCTCCAACAGATCAGTTTACATCAAATCAGCACTTCTTTTTATATTTGTCCTCATAATTATTAACGGGACACTCGTTTAGGATCTTTAAGTTAAATCAAAATTCAGCTGCATATGGTCGCTTAAAGTGTGGTATGATGATAAGGTCTTCAGCTCTTATAATTCAATAAAAGCAAAAAGTTTCGTTCCTGATAAGCCTGGAACGATATATTACGCACATGAATAAAGCGCGGTTCATTTTGTGTTGTCCGAAATTGCGAATGAAATATATACTCAGTGTACGTTATTGTACTTGATTAACTTACTCTAGAGGCACCACTGTAATTAATACTTTGCAAAGTCTTCATTAATTCAATTCGTTTATTCTCGAAGCAGCTGTTTATCCTGACTTTTGACCAACTTTCCTTACGATGATTTATGCAGCGGGAATTTCGAATTATTTTTTTGCTTAAATAAGGGAATGTAATCTTACTGAAGTTGTTTAACGTATAACAAATAATAGTTACAAGGTTGCAATAAAATTGTACGTTTCAGAAGTCTCTAATACTTAAACGCAATATTAAACGCAAAATGCACGGAGCCCTTATTTACTATTTTCGGAGTTCAAGTTGCATTCTATCAAGAAAACGTTATAATTGCACCTCACTTTTAACTTCTCCATTATTTTTTTTGGTTTCAAAGCGTGAATATTTGCGATGCTTATTATACATATTGTATATAGAATATTAAATGGAAGTCACGTTACCGATCAACTTGTTTCTCTTCTAATTTATTTAGAACATACCATCTAAATATGAATTTCAACGCCGCTGATTGTATTTGTAAAGACATACTTGTTTTCATTTTGGTCGGCAAGGCATTATTTATTATTTATTATTTATCCGAATAATGTTCTGTTGTTTTGTTTAATTTTCTCTAAACTGGGGCCGTAAGAATGCTAAATAATTGTCTATTTCATCAAACAATAGTATCTTATGATTGATGTTTGAGGGTATAGACGTGTACATTCAAAATCGCACGAAACGTTCTGATTACACGTTATGCTTAGTGCCTTTATGATGATAAACAACACATTTTATTTTCATTAACTTTTGAATCTATATGTATTAATTAATGTTCTATGCCACTAATTGACAGTGTCGTTAAAGACGCTGACCCAATATTTAAAGTAGTATAATACAGATGAAAAAAAACTAAAAAACTAAATTCCGCCGACTTTTTAATATATTTGGTCACAAGCCGATAACATATCCTCTTGCTACTCATTTTTGGCATCCAAATCATAGAAACAAGTGAAATACGTACCAGAACAGGCCAAAATAACGCCAATGACAACAAACTGCAGAGCTAGTTCTGAAAAAGATTTGCGTTTTGAGAAATAGCGTAATTATACAAAATGATGGTTTCTGCCTCGTATTGACTTCGCTCATACTCTGTTTATACAAGATTAACCTTTAAACGATTTGGCAAGCACAATACGCAATTATGTGTACTGACATCTAAGTAGAAACCCTCTTTGTGCTGCTAGTTAGTATGACTTCATTTTAAGGTCGACGATTTTTGTAACAAGACTATGTAACGCCAATGCTCCAACTGACGGCACTTGTCTGTACGTTATGTACATTAACTAAATTGTTCTGTGTAACCACATATTGCAATGTTTGGAACATTTGTATATAATAAAACAAAATCTATAAATATTCATTTCTTTTGTTTGAAGTATCGAAAACATGTCTTCGGTTGATAAAGGTTCAATCTCGAATCGATAATAAGATACAAGCAGACGACAACACTCCATGCTTGAAATCGATTTCAGTGGTGACTTTCTGACGTCACCAATACAGTACATAAGCTCGGGTTTTAAATATCTCGTCCTTTTGTGGTAAAGCTTTGACTGCAAAAACACACCAAACCACCCACAGAGTTTGCTGTTAATTATGTTCAACCTTTTTTTGTTATTTTCGAATGTAATGCCGAGGTATTTATTACAGACGTTATGATTATCTGTTGCGAGCAACCACGGCACACGTTCGTGTTACGCTCATTAACTGTACACGACTTGTGGGGAAGAGGTCGGTTTAAACGTCGGGCCTCCGACCGTGGATAGTGGCGTCGCCATAGCATGGATTCATATGGGTTTCCAAGCCATGAATGTTCTAGTACTCGCTCGATGGCACGGCGTGCTTTGGCGCACTTAGAATAGCTCTTTTTGGCTTTGGAAAATAGTGTGGCATTACAAATATTTAACTATATGTTGCACTGGACAATCTTCTGTACGCCGTATCGATTTATTTGGCCGGTTGCGGTGGCCTTGGCGATCGCGCGTGTATAATGATATCTATTTCCGAACCAACCATGTGTTCGTTGAGATAGGAAGTGCATAAATAAATGTCAGCACGTTGCGGAGCTTTTGCGAAATAGCATGGAATGCGGTGCATTATCTGGTGGCGATGATTGCATTAACGAGAAGCTAAATCAAAAGTGCAAAGGGGGTTGGGGCTATCTTTAGAACAGCACTATTTGTCGCCTCCGTGCTAGTATATAGCTGAGGTTTTATTATTTACTTGAGTGCTAGTCTGGTGTAAATTATATTCCGCAATTTAGCCATAAAATTCCATGTATCTTTTTTTATTGTTCCTTTCATATATTTTGTATTGTTCAAAGCTAGAAGATCAAAATGTGTTTACGTAATGTAACACATTTAACAAAATAATAATGTAGCTGACAAAGTTGGCTTTTGAAGTTATCATTCAGCAGTTGTTGCTTTTGTTAATAAATATGCCTTAAACAAGTGGATGTCGCCGAAGGATCAGGGATCCTTTTAATAATAGGCTACTGTAACTGAATGTTCATGAGATAGACACACGTTAAAGGATGGTTACAATTTGTAATCCGAATAATTCGAACCAGATGAATGAATCGAATCTTGGGTCACGAATGGGGTACTGAGCTGCTTTCTGAAATTATGTTATCTGCAATTGACCAATCGTTCTGTACTTACGACATTTAGTTACGCGCATGTACCATTTTGTCCAGTATATTTTGCATTTTGTTTTGTACAATTATCAAAATGTGCTGTAATTACGTCATGTTAATTTGTGAATCTGTCGATTTGTTCTGTTCATGTTCTATAATGTTTGCCCATTTATCAAATTGTTGTTCTAAATTCATTTTTTCCTAGTCATTAAGGTATTATGTTACATACAACAACAGTAGGGTTCGCCAATAAATACAGTTCGGCCTGTAAACATATCGGTTTACTAATGCTCATTGTTGTTTAGCACAGGACAACTTGATTAATTCACATAACATCACGACAAAGTTAAAGAACAATACGATGTTGTTACATGACGATTAATTCACATAACATAAAGACAAAGTTAAAAAACGAAACGATGTTTCTACATTACAAATGAAATCACATATCAAATTGACAGATGCTCATGTAATTATAAAACATATACAGAGAATCACTATGTTTCTACATGACAGAATGAAGTTAGTACCGAACAACTTGACTAAGGTTCATCTTATAACACGAATGCACAAAACGAAATGATAAATGCACAAATGCACGTTTTTGTAGAGCGAGTAGACATAAACAGACAAGAAATGTACTAAACACACTGATGTTTCTATGGAAACAATAGGCAACTAAGAAAACAAATCACATAACACACAGGTCACTGCCGTCAGAATGCATCATTGGCGTTCCATGCCAGACCAAGGTACCTTCGCCAAAAAGGTCCGTGTATTCGAATTATGTATGTATGTCCATAATACTCATATATTCACAATAATTGAAAGTACAATCACGACATTGATCAGTTGATGTTAATGTTTTAGGTCGTTTCTTTTCTTCCTTGTGTTCCTATTTTTAAACACTGCCCAGATGCGACTATGTATCATACTATATAGCAGATTCCAGATTCACATACATGTATAGGTTTATAAACTGAATTTGTTTGTTTGGTAGTTTAGACTTTCGCAAATCTACTCAAACTTTTCCTGTCTAAGCTAGTTTACCAATACTTTGTTTACATACATATGCCAGCAACTGATATCCGTCCTACTTGAATCAATTAGAAAGGTCATACAAATAATTCCATGACCATATTTCTCTCACGCTAGACGACCGGTAAATATCCCGTTGAAATTAAATATCATAGAAACAACACATTTTATAAAACATTAAAATATAATATTATAGTCAAAAACATATTTACTTGCAAATATCCGTTCCATGACTGCAAACGCTAGTTGATTTTTCTACCATATGTGTCAGTCACAAGATGTCACAAGATGACTCAATTTTCTAACCATTCCTTGAATGTTTCTTATCTAAGGAAAAACAAACCATTGACGTCCGCAATGAACTGCCTTTAGATTAATTGTTATGTCAACCGATATTCAAGATAACGTTCTGCAGTGGCAATGAAACACTAATTTAACACTTGCTTTTTTTTCAATTGCAATGTTCATGACATCTTTATAAAACGTATTTATTTCAAACGTTTAAAAACGTCAAAATAATAATTCATGTGCTCATTTCTAACACATATATAATAGAGTTAAAAACAAGATATAACAAATTAAACCAAAACGAGTATCAACTACATCCCATCTTTATTAAAAAAACTTTAAAGACATGACATCGTATATTTTAACACTCTTCATCGTGCGAAGCCGCAACAAGGCAATACAGTTGTAAATGGCCTAATTACACAACTTGGCTGTGTAAGTCTATCTTCAGCCAAATACAATTGAACATGTTCAATTAGTTTACTCAAATAATTTAATGTGTGCAGCTACGTACAATTTAAATTGTATGTTTGAGCAAAACATGCTCTAACGGCACTAGTATTAAGTCTAAAAAATGACACGTCAGGACTTCAGTTAGGACTAAAGTACAGCAATATAACAAAATTAGTATGCCTTAGGTCAGTATAACATAGATAGAAGGAATTCAAATACGTATCGCTCAATGACGAACCATTTGTGGTGACTCTAGCTGAGTTATGTAGTGTACATGTTTATTGCGTTTCGTTGAGGATGTTAAAGGCACTGGTGCTATCGGGCTATGTCATTTACGAGCATTTACTGATAAAAAGAACCAAAATAAAGACCCACCTAGACATTCTGTTTAAGCAACTCTGTTCGTTTATTTCGGTCTTTCATTTATTTAGTTTTGCCAATAGATTGGCTTGAGAAGACAATTAATAAAGTTAAAGTGTAAACCGTTTAAACGAGCAAAAATCTATATGTGTCTCGTTCTGGAAAAAACTTGGATTTATTAGTGTGCCTAAAGTATCGTACCAGATTAGCCTGATGCTATCCGCACAGGCTAATCACGGACGACACTTTCCGCTTGAACTTGATTTTCGTTCGAAGAGCCGTCCTTTCAACGATAAATTCCATAAAAGCGGAAAGAGCCCAGTTTTTCTAAAACCGAGGCTCATATAGGAATGCAAAAACGCGTCTTGATACCCTGAATGTATGTGACAACTCAATAATAGTCAAACAAGCAGATGGACATTTTAAGAGTGTGCATATTTGCGATACCTATAGTTTCACTGTGTCAAACTTAACCAACAACGTAGTTAATATTTAAATTGCAATATCATGTTCTTAAGAGCGAGAACAAAATGGTAACTATTGATTCTAGAAGGCCTAGACTTAATAATTGTAAAACTGATATTGACAAATACATTAACTTGTTAACATTAGATTTCTTTTGGTCAACCGTTATCGAATAATACCAATGTGATGAGGAACGACACTAGAGTATGTCCTCTTTTCTCTAATTGATTGGCCCTTATCTAACAGGTTCGAAGTTCACCAATGAATGACACGTTGCCCTCAAAGGAACTGCAGTCATTTTTGCTTTTATTATTCATAAATGGATATAAACTAATAATTGTAAAATAATATGGTATTTTAGAACTTTTCGTTTTTCGTCATTCGTGGTTTACAGTCCCTTTAATGACACATGTTAAATACATACTTATTATGATACAATAGTAACATAAATAAATCGATTGGGAATTTGTACTTTAGTTTTGCTGTTTGTGCGTTCAGAAATTTGGTTTGATTTATATGCATTCTGATCAAGAAAATAGTGAGCATATACATGCTTGTGCAAATAATTCTAGTCACCCTCTCAGTTGCTTAAACTCTTATATCGCCAATTTACATTACGTCCACCAGTTCCGCTAGAAAAGCAGATAGTATCGTTGCGAAATGATTCTTCAGTAAAACAAATGATAAAACAAGCGTTTCAATTAACATAGACATGTGTCGGTAGGACATCGGTGTCCCACATTCCGCTTGTGTCTGAATACTCAACCTTTGTCGAAACAAAAACTGAACAAAATATGGAAGTGCGCAAGTTCACATGCTGATTAATATTTTTATAAAATTTCACTTGTCTAGCAGCAATACGTTTTGAGTTACGTGCGATACAAGTAAGTAAAATTGTATTTTTAAAATAACAAGAGCTGTAACCATAGGATGACATATGCCCCCTTTTTCCACATTTTTGTAAACCTAAACGCAAAGTGTTTGTTCCACATTTTTCGAAACCTAAACGCAAAATGTGACGGAATTTCAGACGGACAGACGGACGGACAGACGGACGAACAGATGGAGAGTGCGATCACTATATACACACCTTCGGGGGCATACAAATGACAATAGCTCCGATTGTGTGGAAAACATGCGAAGCAAAATATAGAAATGCGCATGTTCACATGTACGTGTTGTTATTGTCAAACATCAAACATTTAACAACAGAGTGCAAAACAGTGTAGCATAGCAAATGGTCATGCATTACATCGTATCGAAGCATAAATTCTCAGAAAAAAAAACAGTTGCTGTAGGTCAATCGTGGAATCGAGGTGGATCGCACGACAGCGGGAATCTACAATAAAGAACCGAATATAATGTTTCACTGTTTTGTGTGAAAAGGTTGAATTTCTTCAACGTGGAATGTGCACGGACTAAGAAAAATATTGTTTTATTGAAAGACAGAAACTGTGATGGTTTACTGTCTGAGTGAAACGTTACAAGCTCTGTGCACTTCATAATGAGATAATTGTAAGAGCTGTTGAAATTTAATTGCGGTAATACAATTACAAAAGAACATTTTATTTGTTGAATCCTGTGTTAATGTGTATTGTTAGTATACATACAAGTTACATAAAGTTTACAAAAAAGATGGAAATGTAAAATACAAAAGGAAAAGTCAATTATATGTTTGTAATTGTATAAAGTAATAGTAACACAAAAAAAATACAGACAGACATTTACATTGTATAGATGAACACTAATCACAAACATTGAAAGATTTCATGAGCAAAAGGGAAAAAATGCGTTGTTTCCGTCGCAAAAGTTAATATAACAAATTTGTAGAAATATCTATTTTCTCGGTACATTATTTTATTGATCGGCGTCAATCAAAACTATGTTGTGCAAAACTATTTGGTTCGCATATTTATCAATAGTTAGTTTTTTTCTGAGAGTTTTAACGAATTGTAAATCGTGTTTGCCATAATTAATCTTTGTATAAGGCAAGTAAAGTTTGAAACTATATCACTTTTTAGAGAGTTAATATGTATCTGTTTACTTCGAGACAAAATATTTTAGATTTTGACTGATTGGTACTTACAAAATATGTTTTCTAAATTAATCATTTTCGGTCAAATTACTTCTATAATTTAGCAGAAATGTGTTTATTATCTTTAAAAGAAAACAAAAAGGATGAGAAACATATTCTTAGAACTCATGAAAAAAACACACAATATTATTGAACAATCTCAATGCGTACATAAGCGAGTTTGTAAATCATTCTTGTTTGAAATCGCAGTATGTAGCTATTTCTTTTTAGGTAAACATCTTTTTTCAAAATATGTTTCCATTTTTCGAAAGAAATGACAAAATGAGAACATTTTAAATGTCATTACGTACTAGAAATGACAATCCAAAGTAAAATCGCATCAAATCATTTCTACACAAATATACAAAGCACGAACCATTTGATTTCTTTTTAATTAAGTGTCGTCGATGGATATGATAAATGTCGTGTATACCTTTTCTTATATAATTGTAATGAACACGGCTGTTACAATAATATATAAGGCATTTAATCCTATACAATTTCACTACACAATGTAATAGCTACGATACAAAGATATTTTCAACATAGACCAATTGCACACAAAAACAACATTCGACGAGTGAATGTTATTTTTTAAAAGTAGTAACAAATTGATGTATGTTATAAACTTGGATGAATATAACCTAAGACAACTATATAATTTCACTTTGTTTTAGAGTGCAGAATGTATTCTGAATTAAGACCTCAGTATATACCATTTTATTACAGAAACAGACCAAACGTAATCAAATTTATTGAATTACTAAAAACTGAGAATAAAACGTTGCTGCACAAATTATGCTGTTACATATATAAATCATTTATAGTAAGGGCTAGTTATACATATGTACCCTGTTGATATATGTACGTGTTAAATTGACCTTGAACATTACTGTATAAACTGTATTTGAATGTATTTGATTGATTGCCATTATTATCTTTTCAATAAAGGTTACCTTACGTTATCGTGCATATTCATAATGTCCTCTACGACAATATGTTTGCAATGTAGTTTACTAATTGTAATGAATTGAATTACAGCGCTTAATATTGTTTTTATATCGCATAGTCAATGACGTTTTTACCATCTACTTTTATTTCGTAGGTGTTCTGCATATATGATTTAGAAAAAAAATGCTTGTCAATCAACATCAAACGTCGTTATTCCAATGTATTTAGTTTTGCTGTTTATCTATCTACAATTGTTGCAATTGAACGTATTATTACTATGTATAATCATGACTATTTACTTTATAAACACTGTACGCTTAATTTGTCCACTTGGGCTTTTGGCCTTCTAGATGTTTTGTTCAAATAAACTATATATACCAAATTGTATATTTTGGTAGAAAAATATATTCTTCACGTAGATTAAATTATATTATTTAGAAGAATAACAACAATTCGCAGCCAACACCCTTATATAAAGGAAAATGAAATGTTGCTTAATTATCTTATTATATTAAGAAAGTATTCAAATACGATACTGGCTTGTTTTTCTATAGGCAATGAAAAACTTATTAATATCCTTAAAAGAAGTTTCAAATCGTAGCACACAGTTCTCAGTTCAACTGCAAATCTATGTTTTCAGATCGTGGTAGAATTCAAAGTCCATTGTTTTTGATGATCGACCATTACGCAATCACTTTAAAGTTCTGATACCTTTGAATTGAACCACGAGAACGTTAAATATCTGCTTATAGAGAAAAAACAAAACATACCTTTAATACTACAGAATAAAGTAACCCACTGTTTGAATATAAAGCATAAAATAGTTTTCGATATAATACACCAATTATTTGAAACAAATATTGTGCGGTAAAATAATTCATATCCTGTTACAACCTTCTTTATACTTCACGCTACGTATTTAGTAGTGTAACCATTGTGTTGACGTTATGCCATCGTTACTTGTTGCGCTCACTTGCATCTCTGTGCCACCGAATAGAAACGTAACTTCTACAGCTTGATGACATTGCACATCAAACTTCCCGGTCGATACACATCCCTCGTCAGTGGTATGGGTAGGGTCAGTTTTATCAGAGGAAAACATATAGATGGTCGCCGAGTTCAATGCTTCGTCATCAGGGTAGTACTCCTTAACGCATATTAACTCTCCCAGCTTCACTGTCTGGTCGCGAGTCACGTGCTTCCTGAAGCAATTGTTTGCCCAGACCTTCCCGCCATTTTCAAACTTGTGTTCCCGTCTGTGTCTTTCGTTAAATTCCATGACACAAGACACACCATACGTGCGTGGCATTATTCGTGAATGAATGATGTCTTCCTTGTGGCCGAATAAAACTGCCCCTTTCATAACAGCAATTTTGGTATCTATTGGTCTAACGACAGGTATTCCCTTTTCCTTGAGACCCTGTCTCAATGCTTCGATCAAATAGCTGGACATTGAGAAACCGCCAACAGTAACCAGGGCGGAAATTTTCAAACCTTGTAATCCCTCATGGGATAAAATATTGTTGATATCATTAAGAAGTTCAGCAGCACATTCGTCATACCATTTCCAGATATTATTAACAGGAAATGATAGGTGCGAGTTCGCAAAGGCTATGCCCATTTGTTTTATTTTGGACCCCTCGAGTAGGTTTTGGAGCGTCTTACCTTCTGTTTTTTCCCACAACGTTATCAATGTGTGAGATATTTGCAGCCGAAAGAATTTAGTCTCTTTGGACACCTGCAAAATATGCCAAGTGTGTTTTTGTAATAAATACGTCTTGTATATATTTTCTGATGATATATGTACAAGAGTGTGTGTCTATATAGATGATATGTGTTTGCTTTCGGGATAATGTTGTGATTCGTTTTCTCAGTAAAGTGATAATTGTCTGTCAGTCACCTTGGTTCAATGAAACTAAGGACAAAATCAAAATTGATTGTTAGCATGTGTGACTAGCAACTGCACTAGTAACATGTAGTGCTTTTAATCATATATTTGTGCTAATTTACTATTAAACAAAGTGACATGACAGTCATTAAATTAAATTTAATTTATATATAACGTTACCTTGCTGTGCTACAATAAACTTTTATATAAAAAACATAATTGTGTATAAGTGATAAAGATCTTGGGGTGTTTACCGTTGATTTTGATCGTTCAAAATCTGCTCTCATATCGTAATATTCGACTTGGTGGTTTGCTAAAAACGCATCCCAGACCTTTTCACCAACTATGGTTTTGAGCATCATAAAGAACTTCTCATCGACAGTCATCCCGCCATGCGGCCCACCTCCTGACATATGAACTTGGTCCATAGTGCCGTCTGGTCGGATACGCATAGTTGTGATGTCAACAGTCCCTCCTGTGTTGCAGGACAAAACGAAACGTTATATTTTACTCGCCACACGTTTATTAATATATATAAGCCATTGGGCTTTTTGAAAACATTTAAAATATTTGATGTTTACCTCCAATATCGGCTACCATAATTACTGATCCTTGAGCCGCGATATATTGCACGTTGTTATCAACGCCTTTGATTTCGAGTTGATTTCGTGTCAGTTGACTACAGTAGATGGCCGCGCACTCGGGTTCTAGAGCAAGTGTCAGGTTAGCGGAGGAAATACCAGCCTAGATGTGCAGGAACGAAATACAAATAAAATAAAATACGTAGGATATAAAGTGACTGTAAACCACGAATGACGAAAAAAGAAAAGTTCTAAAATTCCGTATTTTTTTTACAATTATTAGTTTATATTGATTAAAATATCACGACTGGTATATTACATTACTTGAAAAAGTTCATATTTTCAGTATATTCGGTAATAAAATTTCGCGATGTGAAATCGAAAGTACATCGCAAAATTAGGTGACATAACGATATACACACTATAAATAACGCAAGTAGATTGATCATTTTATATATAAAATATATACAATTCACTACGCATGCACAATTTGCATTCCTGGGTTTACCATGTGGCGATGATGATCAATCTAATTGCGTTATTTATAGTTAACTAGTAGTTACCTGGTAGACATACCCAGTAAAAATAAATACATAAAAAATAAGGTAAAAATAAAAAACAACTTTTTTCAAGTAATGTTATATACCAGTCGTGATATTTTAATAAATATAAACTAATAATTGTAAAAAATACGGTATTTTAGAATTTTTCTTTTTTCGTCATTCGTGGTTTACAGTCCCTTTAATAGTTTCGATCGGACTTTGCCATACAATTACCGTTAAATATTATTTTAACAATTGTATCCTGCATATGAAACTTTATTTTCTTTGGGTAAGTTTTGTTTATTCACTGGTATCATAATGTTATCCTTTAAGGGAGTTTTATTAATGTTGATCTAAATATTCAAATAAAAGTGACATTCACACAAACTAAATTACAATAAATAAAAAAAGATGTAAATTCAAATGAAAAAGGCAACTATTATTACCATTTCAGTTGCTGCTTTTCTCATCAATGCCTTAGCTCGCTCTGTCCAAATGGCCGGAACAGTTACCACCCATTTTGTGTCTTCCGCTATGTATGGAACGCCACACTCATTCAGATGATTGAGGACGTGTATTTTCATGTAGTATATGCATTTTCCAAACACCAGAGTAGCGGGTAAATGTCGACCTTTGGCATCTTCTATTGTGGTGTTCATATCTAGCTTGTCCTGTAACATCGTATTTACATTAATCCTAACTTTTCTTTATTTTCCTTGTTGACAAAAAGAATAAATAATGCATACAATTGACATCCAGAAACTCTTTTAAGAGAGAACTTCTTGTTCGGTTAGACTTAACATGATTACCACGGGCAACACCGCCTTGGAGCTATCAATCCGTCAAAGCATTGGGGGTTTCAATAAATAAAACACATTATAGTGTATACTACATATTTCAAAATTTCCCACATTTTAATGGCATACAATTTCATTTGTGTTATTATAAACTCACTCGATTGTGGTACAATGCCATTTTAAACCCTCGGAAAAAGAAGTAGTTATCCCCATCTGGTTCGTCTTTGACTGTACAGTACTTCCTTTCCGCATCGAAACCGAATCCAGCCACGGACTGGTCTGGCTGAATTGGTTTAAAAATGAGTATCGACATAATGTACAAAAAAATAAATATAATATATCCACAATTATCAAGAAAACAAAAGAACGTACCACTACTCGAAACCAGGAGTCGCAGCCATTTTGAAATAGGACATTTGTTCAAAACAGCAAGCTTTCTTAAACCAGCGGTGCAGTGAGTGTAAATTAGTAGCTTTAATATGTATATCTGGTAAGAAGGTTAACGAATAGGCATTCTGGTTTCATAAATGCTCTTTGGAATGAGTATTACACAATCAAATGGAATAAAATCATATACCAGTTGTTCACCTGTATATGTGAATTGAAAAAATAATGTTTGTTTATACAAACTTTATGATTAACTTTTTATTTTGCCTTATTAAAATGGATAAGGTTAAAGTATAAAATAAATTTTAATACACGATAACAGTATTAATGCTTATAGTGACTATGTGCCGGTGTCGGCAACACAGTCCCGAATCATATAGATTCTTGCGCGTGCCATGTTGTCTTGATATGGGTATTAGTTTTGCCAGCTAATTTCGAAACGCAATCATGTAAAATACAGCTATGGGCCGAAATCCTTCACCCTCGTTAATTGTATCTAAATAAACAAATTCACAATTTGCAAATGCCCACTGTGCCTTTTATATTGAAGTGCGCGTCATGATCAGCTGCTTTGACCACTTGATAAATAATACTTGCATGATCCAACGGGCGACATCCCTTTGATAAATCACACACTTATTTATTAACTATTGTATTGAATACTTTTTTGTAAGAGTCATACATTAAATTAGTAAACAAAGTTTAGCAGTTGCAGTAACGCTCTCCGTAATTTTGACTTATCGTGCTTATTGATTGTACAATGTCCATCCTATTTCTGCCTAACTAATTACTGCATAAGTTAAGCAATACAATTGAAAACCAGAATAAGTTGTATTCTTTAAAATGCAAATACCTTCAACAAAAGTGCAGTTAAGGTTTTAAATGTGTTTTGACCATTATCTGCCCATTTCTTATTAACGAAGATGTTCAGACGATCTCTTTCGAAGTCACTCCGCCATTGTAATGCGTAGCCGCTCGAGTAGGAACCAAAGTCGATGGCAATCACAAGCCGTGGATCGGCACGCTGTGCGATAAACAAAAAGTGTGTACATTTAAACAAAATATATATTTCTCATATTTTTATTAATTTGTGTAATGATTTAGACGACATAATGCGATAATCCATCATTGTTAGTTGAAAATGTAATACTGTATTGAATCGGAATATATTTAAAACTTTTTTTGCTTTTCAAGCAGAACATATTTGAAAATATTTCGCCACTTCACCAATGGTATTTTCTTGAATTGACCAGAGTATATATGCTAAATTGTAAGGTCATTGGCCTATAACTCAATGTTTTATCAAACCTTCTTCTGAGCTCTCGATGTAAAAGTCGATTTCTTGGAAGATTCTTCTGTTGATTGTGATGAAAACCACTGTCCCATGTTGTGTTACTTTCCTGTACGATGTTTTGTCGATAAGATGACTGCCTTATCTGCCGCAAAAGAAAATACAAGGGATCTTCATTTGTATCATTCACTAAGCAAAGTTGTAAGGATGGTATCCCACTGTACTGCATGGTTAAATGACTAGTCATTGATTACATTGTACATACTTATTATACAAAGTATGTATATTGAAAGAAGTGTCTACAATTATAACAAAGACAATAAGGACCAAGATGACCTTATATCCTTTACGTGCTTCAATGTATATTCACATGACATATATCAGAATAAAGACAACAAAAAGGGGTGCATAAACATTAACATCAAGTGAATTTATGACCACATCATAAAATTAATTGACTACAATTCAACTGTTTATCAAACAGTATTGTTTTATAATAATGATGAGAAGTTTTGGCAGAATTATGGCCTTAATATGTTTTCACTTCCTGAGCTTGCGTGTAAACCTGCTCTTTAACTACCGACTTTATCTCGCTAAATATGTTCACAGTGTAATGACCCTTATGTGACCTTAATGTGAAGATGATCTCCAAGAAGGAAATTGCTGCGACGAGTTTTGACAGAATTGTGGTCTGGTTTTGTTCCACTATGGAATATATAGTCCAAAAATATTTTGTGTAAAACTCCTCTATACCTACCGGAAGTAGCGAGAATAAATATAATTAATCTTTTTTTCACAAAAAGATCACACAAGACTAGAAAACAAGTTCAGAAGAAGTAAAAACATCATCGAAATTAGAGTTTAAAAAAGTAGAA
>VMBQ01000565.1:313154-338154 GCA_007657795.1 Dreissena rostriformis | reverse complement strand
ACTACAATTTCCATGCAGATATAAAATAAAGTAAAAAATTTATTCGATTTTTATTCAGATTTCAAAACGACGCTTCGTTTACAGATTATATCTAAGTGAGGAGTTACTTGAAATCACAAATTATGCCTCATACATACATACTGAACAGTATCATAAATAATATTACTCACTACAGTGGTTTGTTAAAAAATAAAATTATAATATATACTGTGTACACAGAAATACTACAATTAACATTCCTTATGCACAGTTATAGTACAGTACTGTACATATGCACAGTATATATTATACACTCTATACTTCGAGATAAACATGTACGTAACTAGGTTAACAGCTATCAGATTACAAAGCAGACAGCGAGCTCGACTATTCTGTAACTTTAAACCCATAAGATACATGTTATATCATTCAATTGATATTTAAGTTGATTATCTCAATATGCGTATGTTATAAACCTGAAAATGTCTCACTTTAAAAACAGGCGCTAAAATACTTATACTCTCGTACCAATTAATAGCAAAAATTAGGCTTTTACACACTGACCTTGGAATTCAGAAAAATGTGAAGCTTTTAATTAATATAAATTACATAACACAACCAGAGATGCGTACTCGTTTGACGTTAACCTTTACCTCAATTATCTAAGAACTAAAAAGCTTATAATTCAGATAAATTGCAGTTAAGAGTTACTGACTTTGGCACTCACTATAACATAATGATCGTTGGGCATGTGTGATGTTTCCTTTGAATACCTTTATTAGTTACAGGGATATGATGTTATTGTCCAGTAAATATACCAGGCTTGTCTATTTACACAAGGAGACAAACTTGTGCTAAAGTGTAGGTCAGAGTAATTTTTCAGTAAAATATCACAGTACGCGGAAGACATGTGTGAATTTCTTTCGATTGAATAACCGTAGTAGGCACACAGATATGAAGTTGTTGAACGCAAACCTTCACTTTACTGTTCCACTACAACATACCGAAAACAACTCTTGCATCGCTACTTGCAAATATTAAATTGTAAAATACAATACTTATGATGACGATATGTACATGTAAGTAATGCAAGTAGTAAAGAGATTTCGAACAGCATTTAAAGTAAATCGTGCCTTTATAAATAAATGGTTAGAGTTGTATTTTTACTGAAAATTGGAAGGTTAAGATTATAGTCATACTACCCTATTGCACGTTACGTTAACATAATTTCTTACCTGTTTGTGCGGCTGGAGTTTCACATTGTTTACTTCAATCCAAAATGTTTTAATTTATCTTTAAATCCCAATATAGGGTTTGGATTTTCCATTCGTTTATTTATAGAAAGCGAAAGCAAGGTATTCATTTTGGCATTTATAAAATTTACGAAATGTACGACATTCTCATTATATTATAATCTTCACTAATCTTAATAAGTAAATTGACATGGTCTTAAAAGAATGTGTTTTACAATCTCATGTCAAAAAATCTAAAAACATTATGTAAATATACAAATTGTGATACATCGACTATCTCCGGAATCCTCCGTAAGTTTGATTTATGCAATAAAACGTCTGCTATTCATTCTTGTAGTCTATTAATAGCTTAGTACGGCGAAAGTATGCTTGTCACTTACCAAAGATTTTCGACGTTTTGGTAAGTCTGCAATAATTATTATAAAAATATATTATAATTTCTGTTTAACGAATTGTATATGCATCCGTTTATGCTTTAACCCATTTATGCCTAGTAGACTCTCCCATCCTTCTAAATTGGATCAAATTATTTCCAAAATTAGGGATGTCTAGTATATTTATTTCTATATTTAGAATATTTCTTACAGAAATTCCTTTAAGCAAACAGTGCAGTGCATTATGCGGCGTCTCATCTGGGTCTACGCTGTTTGCCAATGCCTTTTTTCTAGACGCTAGGCATACATGGGTTAAAACGACAAAATCGCAAGTGAAGCGTATTTCTGATATGACGATGCTATTGGGATTGTCGGAGATTTTGAAATTCAATATGCCTTAACTACGCTAGGGACGACAACTGCAGCTAGTAAAGATAACCACTGCCTGTTTACACTGTAGCAGACAGCATGTATAAGGTTTAAGAGCTTGTTCAACGATATTGGCCAGTCTAGTGTTTATAATAGCTTGTGCGACATTATTTGCCAGTTTATCATTGAAATCTGTACATATTGGCTGCTTTCAGGGAAAACGGGGCTTAATGCTGCATGAAAAGTCTGTCATGTTGAAAACATTGTTGCTCAATTATTTAAAGAAAATGAATACAGTATTAGATACACATAACACAACATGTACATGATTAAAGGCTTGTTATTTTTTAGCAAGGAAACACAATTCTAAAGACGGTTGCCAGTGCAGCAACCAATTGTGGAAAAAAAAAACATATTGTTGTTATTTTGTTATCTCTATAACATAAATATGAGGATAAACAGTGCACACACATCTCGACCTTTGCTTTAAGACACACTCTTTATAAATGTGAATGGGTTGTGTTCATTTCAAACTTGCGATATAAAAAGCTAAAACATAATTTTGAAAACTAAAGTGGGTCTCAGATTATGCAATAGCGAACACTTCAGTGCCTTCAGCACTTTGATTGCTATTGTATCTGTGTTGCAGAAAGTCCTTATTACAGTTTAACAGGTAATCACATATGTTTGTATTTATATGTATTTGTCTGTAGTCAACACTTTCAAATGATTGATTTAAATGCAAAATATTGAAAGAAAAAAAATTGAAACAGGTTTGTATAAATTATAACTCTCACTTCAGAGGCGGCTCCAGGATTTTCGGTGGGGGTGTCAGCGTTGATTAAGTTTAATTACAGTTGTAAGCTATTTATCTTGCATGATGCAGGTTAAAATAAACAAATAAAAATATATTTTGTAAGAGATAAAAATCATGACGCTGCAGTGTATATATCCACTCACTTTAAAAATTAATTACGCGGGAAATGTGTTAACGGGTCTTTAAAACACAAACAAAGGACAGTTCATTAACCGATTAACAATGTATATATTAATAACATTTCACACTCACGAGGTTGTGTTCTAGCATAAAAATTTATTATTTTTGTCCAGATTGATTCTATTAAATGTTTCCGTGAACAAAAATAACGATAAGGCATTGGAACGGTACTTGTAGACCTAAGTGGGTTTTCAATAAAACTCAAAGATCAGTCTCCGTCCTCTATATTTTCCGATGCCACAGACAGTCCCCTTAATCTTCTAATAATTTTATTATGATATTACTCTGTACCTGCCGTCTACTAAACTACATAATTGAATTTGTCGCATTGGGCTGTATTGTGGTATTGTTATGCGACGATCTGTGACTATGTGGTGAATGATCGAAACGGTGCTGCAATCATATGGAAGCGTCACTGACCAGTCGGAATCGAAAATCGAAAACTTAGCAATCAACATTTTCGAAGTTCCAAAATTCGGTACGAAATGTTCAACCCGGGATGGTTTCTAATTACAAGATAATAACCAAGACCAGCGGGGATACTCGGAGGAATACAATTCTTAAAATAGCAAATTATAACCACCGTAAAATTATGCACACGTTGACAGTTGAGAAATATAATGATTGTATCTGGTCTCGTAAAGTGTTGACGAATTAAAATGAGAAACAAGATATTATTAATACGTGTATTACGTACGCAATATGAAAAAAATGAAATCATGTACTATTATGATATTATTTGCCTGGCGTCATTATGTATCATTGTAAGATGTTTTACGTGGCACCAATGCATGTTGTGAAACAAGTGTTTTAATGTTCAATTACATGTTAAATCAAGAATGATAACTAAGATGATCTCATACAAGTCTTCCTAAAACTAGAGGTTGTTATGATGAATACCAGGTTCACAAGTCCACGTGTTCACTGGGGACAACGAAGAATCACGAGAGACGGTACGCATCAAAGTCACGTGTATGGTATGCCACGACGAAAGACCTTCGATATGTAAAAAAACTTTTGGTTGCAAAGCTGATGATAGAATTGTCCTTGGTGCTGACTTTGTATTTTTTACAAGAAATAATTTTGTTAATACGAGAAGTGTTAAGTAGAAACATTAACAACTTTTAAACATTATGTTACGATTTACTTAGTATCATTAACGAATGAAATAAACACCGACATGTCAAATATTTTTAGAATGTCTCATTTTAATAGTTGTCATAGTCATAATGTCAATTTTGTGTATCACGTTTTTTTGTATTGAATGTGTCTGGTACATTAATTCGATCATTTATCTTAAGAAGAAATGTGTTGAAAACTAAATAGCGGTAAGCACATGTAAAGAGTTTGTTGCACACCGCTTATGTGTACGTTTCGCACAGAGTGTGTAGACGGTTCTAAACGAAGGTCAATTTTCATGCTCACCGTTGTCAAAATCAATTTCAGGAAAGCAATAACAATATTTCCTTGATACCATATGCACTACCCTTTTGTATTATAAATGTTTCCCTGCAACCTGACGGGGTGTGTAAGGACAGAAATAACACTTCGGTGTTGTGTCAGCTTAATTTTAGTTTGTGGTCACGTCGCCAATCTCTTATGTTACATACGAACTGCTTGCAGTTGTTTCAGACGAATGGGGCTGCACAACCGGTAGCACACGCTCATGGCCCACACTACTGAGAAACATGTACGGTATAAACAAACCTACAAAACAAGAAGAATAAAGAATGAAATGCGTAAACTGTTTATCGTTATTTTTGCATCGATATGCGAATAAAGGGATTCTGCGCAGAATAGTGACTGCCGATGAGTCATGGCTGCGTCATTGAACGAAAACTCATTCAGCTGTTTGAAAGAAACCATTGACCGAAACCCCCGAAAATGTCGGCGTTAATCGCAGCTGAGGAAAAGCGATAATAATCTTTATCATTGATCACCAGGGGATGATTATTTAGAATCGAGTGTAAGACGGGCGTACGGCGAATCCCAATTATTACGCATCAGTTATTATTTCAGTTAACACAATTCAAACCAATCCATCGATATGTTGCTGCTTAAGTTTTACTATTTTTCCGCATTTGATCAAAAATGCATAATGCGACACGCTAAGTGACTTGTTCGTAATATTGTCAGGCTATGCAATGAGACCTCGCCAACACGTTATATATTTATAACGTTATATTTCACCATGATAACGCTCCCGCACACAATGCAAATTTCTTGACATTAATCTTCTTGGATTCAAACTGCTGATGCATCATCATATGAGTCGTGTTCTGAGAAAACTGGGCATAATGCATGTGCGTAAAGTGTGGTCCCAGATTAGCCTGTGCAATCCGCACAGGCTAATCAGGGACGATACTTTCCGCTTTTATGACATTTTTCGTTTAAATGAAGTCTCTTCTTAGCAAAAATCCAATTTAAGCGGAAAGTATCGTCCCTGATTAGCCTGTGCGGACTGCACAGACTAATCTGGGACCACACTTTACGCACATGCATTATGCCCAGTTTTCTCAGAACACGACACATATATACATCGAACAGCCCTGACATTACCCCATTGGATTTCAGAACATTGTCCTAAGTCAAGAGGCTTCATCGTGGTGAACGTTTCAACATGGATGTATGAACACCAGCTTTCTTAATTGAATGTATCTGAAACATATAGTGTGTTGATGAACTGGTATATAGTTAAAAGTTATAGTTATGAATACTATTCATACAATTGTATTGAAAGCTTAATTATTTGATAAATACTTATATGTTAAACAGGAAGCAAGCTCTGCATGAAATGATACTCATTGTTTTTCAGATATGTAATATATATGTACTTCGTATTGTCCTTTTTGACAATTAGCATCGGCAATATTGTAAATTATCACAAGCATGTATACATTATATGCAAGCTAATCAATTTGGTCCGTTTATTTCTTCTGTGTTGGTTTAAAAGTAGTGACAGTGACCTTCTTGTGAGCCTCAGCGTTGTTACAAGTTTCTTGCTAAGGTTGGATCTGGTAACCTAGTTGTTGTATTCAATACAAATGCACACTTGGCCTAGCTCTTGACAAATTACGTTTCTTACAAAGTTCCACCATGATTGAAAAATAAATAGTGCTTCTAGAATAGTCAACAACAACAGCAACAAAGCTTTATTGTGATATACAGGCCATCGGCCCCTGACACAAGTTATGGAACATAATTGCATATATACAAAAGCATGTGTGCGCATGACATCATCAAGCATGAATTGGTTTAGATTTAAAATATTGGAAAAGGTGGTAAAATATAAGTAGTTACCCTACAACGTAAGTAACTCCTTACGTCTAACTAATGCAAGGTCAATATACGATGCCAGGTCCTTGATATAAGTTTCATTTCGACTTTACATTAATATATGAAATTTCATTACATTGGAATTTATTAGAAATTAACTCGGAATAAATCGTGCCCTTAAACCCTTTAACATTGGACAGTATGAACAGAATGATATTCCGTTGAAGTTAATTAATGTTACATGGGGTGACATGTTTTACCCCCACTTAACCCACATTCAAAAATGACCTAGATATTGTCATGATAAACATTTTAACAAAGTCTTATCAAGAGTTTAAAAAACATTGTGGCCTTTAAAATGACAACGAGGCAACAGTTGATGATAACAATGTTTTTTTTAATTTGACCTGGTGACCTAGTTTTTGAAGCCCTTGACCCGAATTCCTTCTAGCATATATCTTAAACCAGTAAAGGTCTTTCACGGAGGCTGGTAGAGTTATATTCTCAAGTCAGTGTGTATAAGCGTGTGATGCCAGACTGCAACTGCAGCTCACGCGTTAATCATACAGATAGCTGAGTAGTGTTGTAGAGTAATTTGTGACTAAAGAACGAAGCGGTTGACAGCTATATAACTCTCATGACGTATGGCATTTTTATCAAAATTTATAAATATGTATTGTTGGTTACATTTGGTTTGCTTTTACGCATTTTATATTTCACTTTATCGAGTCGCCAATTACAAAAGTTGTTTTGTGTATACAAAAAAGTATAAGGTTAGAGATTGTTCTATCTCAATGCGCGCATAACATATATAATCTTATTTTATATTTATAATTACAGAACTGTTTAGTCCGTGGTTTGTTATTAATTGTCTTTAGTGTACATTCGTTCATGCCATGCATAACTATAAAATGTGTATCTCAACATAATGGTTAAACAAGTTTACTCATTTGTGTTATCGAGTTAGTGAATAAAAAGATTGAATAAGGAACGATGTATTTAAATTAATAACAATGAAACTATTTTTTTTCTGTGTGTGAACAAGACCAAACAATTCTTAAATGTCAATTATTGTTTACTATCTATTAAATATCCGGTTTTAACTATTTCGTACTTTTGAAAAAAGTTGAAATGTTCACAGTAAAAAAAAAAAAAAAAATTAACCCATTTATGCCTAGCGTCTAGAAAAAAGGCCTTGGCAAACAGCGTAGACCCAGATGAGACGCCGCATGATGCGGCGTCTCATCAGGGTCTGCGCTGTTTGCTTAAATGAATTTCTTGAAGAAATATTATAAATATAGAAAAAAATATACTTGACATCCCTAATTTTAGAAATAAATTGATCCAATTAAGAAGGATGGGAGAGTCCACTAGGCATAAATGGGTTAAACAAGTCGCTTGCCCGAGTATACGGCATCATAATGATGTTAAACATATAAGTTTAGAATGCTGACAACACATTTTAATAACGGTACTAGCAGCAGCCATAAATTTAGCCTAACAAAACATTTACAGAAATAAAGTACCATTTCGTCCATGCTAATTTTCTTAGATTTGTTTTCCAAATCCAACAGTGGTTACGGACAGGTGACCAGAGCAATTTGTTTATATTAACTAGGAATAAATTGATTCCGCTCAATGAAATTGTTTGATGGACAAACGAAGATTTCTGCTCCATACCGTTCAAATCTAGTCACGATTCTAGTATATTTGACTATAAGATTTAGAACGTTTTCAAAATAGCCATATAAGGAAAACTTCAACGCACCCGGTCGCCATTTTCGCAAATAAATGAAAGCAATTACTTGGTTTTAACACTATTTATTTAGTTCATAGAAAGTACATAATAAGCAATACAATACAAAACATACATACTATTTTCGAACAAAATACAAGGCAGGTAGAAATTGCAGTATTGCTTAACATAAAGGCTGTAGTATACAATTTAACAGAATTGAGAAAAAAAAGCTCGAGGCTTATGCTATGTCTCTCTTCTGCAATTACTAAAGAATCATTTGTGTAAAATTATTTAGAAATCCAGGTAGTGCTGTCTTATTAGAAGATGTTATTTTTTCAATGTGAGATAAACTTCCAGGCCCTGTCCAACAATATTTAATCAATCAAAATCATTAATACACAGTAAAGGGTCCCCGAACGAACAATTTTATGAAATTGTTAGAAAATCCATTCAACAGTTTTGTACAAGTTTTGAACAAGAATATGTTAACAAATTAATATGATTATATATATATAAGGTGAATTCCCAGCCCGGCGGAAAATTACTCAAATGAAAATGTGTCCAAAAATAATAAAATGTTGATTTTGATTTTCAGAAAAAAACACTCTTTTTTTACACAGAAGTTTTACGAAAAGTGTTCATTAGGATTTCAATTTTCCAATTAAAAAATATTTGTTAAGAGTCCCATAAGAACAATTAGTAAAATTATTTCGAAATGTTTGTGGAAATTCGTAAAGGTTTTACATTACTCTGACCACATTTAGTACATAAGAAAAATGTGTGTGAAATAAGTTTGAAATATAACCTGTGGCTTCGCACAAAAACAATGTAGCCAAATAAGGCAACAATCCCGAATTATCTCGGTAATGCTGTTTTAATAAATGAAAATAATTAAATGATTTGTCTTCTAATTTATTTAATTTCAACCTGTGGTTTTTAAGTGTTCCTGATTTTGAAGCTATTTTAAAATATTGGTTTCAATGGCAATCAGCGTTGTCTTTGATTTTACGTTTTTGTAAAATATTTTATTAATTAAATTCCATTAATAATATAAGGCTGTACCGGAGTGTCACCATCTGCTAGTGTTTCATATAAGGCAAACGATAAATCACCTTAAAATACATGACAATACATAGAACACAACACTGACGATACAGATTTATTAAGGTTATGTTCGACGAATAAGAACGCTAAATGCCCAGCATTAATCACAAAAGACACACGTGAAAATAAAAATGAACATAATAGCATTTCAATATAAATTTTAAAAAGGCGATGTAAGAGATAATATATGTACTGAATTGCAATGAAATTAATCAATTTGGTTTAATACTCAGGACTTTATAATTTCTGAGGCTCAAATAATTGACATACAATAATGCCGAACACATTTCATATAGTAAACATTGTAGATCAACGTTACGCACCTCTGGAAGAAGCCCTAAACAACGTACAAAATGCCCGAATAATGAGAGGAAGCAGTGTTGTTGCTTTTTGTAAGCAACAGTGACAATGACTCAAAATAATCCAGAGCTATATGTATCCTGATCTTAACAAACGACAACCAAGACGTTTTTAAATATCATGAAAAACACAAAACATAAAAATAGTCATTATGAACAACAATAAAGTTAATCTAACTACATACGTACTGTGTATATCCAAAGAGTGATTTAAGTCCTTCTATGGACAAACAGCCAGGTACAACACAACTCATAATTGCCGCTTATAACACGACATTAGGGTTAGCATTTTGAACAGACGAACTAGCCATCACCAAAAATAAAAGTTGAGCCTTCTATTGTTAACTGCCTAAAAATACGACAATAAAGTTAGCCTTTTAACGAGACCATCACAGGTAATAGTACTAAGGTATTTTGACAAAATATGTTTAATTCTTAAATTATATGTAATTAGTGCGCTGAATATGAATGCAATCTCAGGCCGTGCAAACACTTAACAACTTATTCTTCAAAAAATAGTAACGTATGTATAAATATAACGCACTTCATTATGCAGGACACAAATTATTGATCAGGTATGTCTTGTGTGTTAGTGTTGTTAAGGGAATCTCTCAAGTACTAAAGATCATTTAAATAATAACTGCATATCTACTTTAGTAACATATTACTCATTGATGATTTTAAGAACAAAGAACACAATGTGTTGTACCGATAAACACTGAAAGGTATTTCCGATTCTTCAACAAACAAATGTAGTTTACATGTAGAACATAACTCAACATGATTGTTTACGTGCAATTAAATAACGAACAAATCAAAGTTTTTATCTTAATGAACTCGTGGGGGGATGATGGTTCAACACGTACAAGGAATCTGATCTTATACTTCAAAACAATTATGTGAGGGTCATGAAAAATGCCAAATTGATATCTGTACATCAGAATATATAAAATCAAAGATAACTATATGATGGATGCGCTGATGTTAGGTGAATGTCATGTCATTTGACATATAATTGAGAATGTAATTTAAACAAGAGGACCATGATGGTCCTGAATCGCTCACCTGGTTTCTTTATTGTACAAAGTATCACAAAAAATGATTCAATCGAAGTAAATGGTCAGAATTATTTTTGGTAACTTGGCATGACTGTGAGTAACATACATAATGTTTGTTGAATATAACATCTCATTTAGGTCATTTTAAATCAAACATAATGCAAAATAAGATGAGATGTAACACATCATCTCAAAAGAATCCCAAAACGTTTACGGCTGATCTTCTTTGCATAGTACACTAAAATATAAATAAACTTAAGATATTAGTATGTTAAGTAATGAAATCTCTCATTCACAGAACATATAGTATAAATAATTCCTTTATCAACTTGATAATTCATAAAGTTCATATCAATAAATTAAGTTGCACAAGTGCTCAAAAATTGAAGGTCATCAAAGTGCATAAATTCATTTTTCGGAATTGAGTTGAAGTATATATAATCCCAACCCAGATTCAATCAAGATAAACATTCTGACTAAATTATATAAAGATCTGATAAACTGTGACCCCTATGTCTACAGGAAGTTTTACTATGATTTGACCAGATGACCTACTTTATGACCTCAGATGACCCATATACAATCCCAAACCAGATTTCATCAATTAATACTTTCTGAAAAAATTCCATTAAGACGTGATGAAACTTCACAANTTTTTTTCGGCGTAAGCTGTATTAAGCCAGCTTTTCACCTTACCTGACCTTTGTAAGTGTCCAATAAAATTCAAATAAAATTTCCCGCGGCTAGGTACGAATGAATACACTTCATTTATTCCATTGGCTGATTTGAGTATACCACCAGAACATTGGAAACATATCCGCGTCTTTGTAACACTGTTTTACTGCATGAAACAATTTTATCTCTAATGAAAAGGCTTAATAGATAGAACAGTTTTACACTCAATTCTCGACATCAATACAGTTTGTGCGTGCACCTTTTATTTTCAGAGGATTGCCAGGGCAAAAGCGTTTATACTTAAAGGCTATGTTCTCATATTTAGTACTTACTTCCATATTCCTGTCAACATGTTAACATGTAAAAGTATAAAGAGCAGTGGAAGCGAGGCCTCACTTTAATGCATTGCATTTCAACCCGCGAGGTATCGGGCCAATTCGCGGCCAGTGTGTGAATGTCAGAGTTTATATACAGGTCATCACCGGAGTTCGCGGCCAGTAAAAGTTATATAATAAAGACGCTATCCGTGAACTAGGTGACCTGGAATTTTCTTTAGACCAGAAATATGTTAAATAAAGATATTCAGCAATATAATTATGGTATGTCAATAATAGATTCTTAATGTGTTTTCAACAATACAATGATAAATATTATTTTTGATTAATTTTACATATAATGTATTAAGCATGAGCGCGATGATTCTCGATACTGTTAATAATCGAATCAAATAGCAATGCCCGACAAACCATTAAAACAGGTTTGTTCGAAGAACGCGCCTATAAATACGGATACTTCGCGTGTGGCCGGTTGACTCGTATGTTTTAATTTCACTTCCATTCTTCTTTTGGCTTTCTGTTTTGTATCTATAGGTATATGACCAGTAATATGTAATAATGTAAAATAAGCCGCGAATGCTCCGCGTAACATCCCGTACTGCATGTGATGCAGCTAAGAACTGCACAGAAAAAGACATTCGCTATCCTTGATTTAATTTATTGAACTATCAACGCCGTATATCTTTTTTAAAGATATTTCTTGTTTAATATATCTTTAAGGAAGGGATACAATTTTTTCACGGGTCAATTGTATAACTAAAAAGTAATTATTATATAATAGTGGTTTTTAGTTTATATTAAGAAAGGCTTGTTCGATAGCCCGGATTGTTTAAAAGCCAAGTTAATTTAATAGTTCATAATGCTGACAACACTTTTAAAGAACGGGACATCAGCAGCCAAAGTTTAGTCATTTCAAGATCTTAAGTGCCAGTTCGTCCAAGCTAAATTATTTTGTTTCAAATCCAAGAGTGGTAACTGACAGGCAACCATAGGAATTTATAAATATTAATTAACCATTAATTAATACCGGTCCATTGTAACCATGAAATTATACGATGTGATATCGTTTGACGAAATATAGGCAAACGCGTATTTCTGCCAAGTGCCGTTCAAATGTATTAATTCGTTTTAATATTCGATTAAGAACGTTTCCAAAAAAGCTATGTAGGGTAAACGTCAAAGTAACTGTCACTTGAGAATCATTTGTGTCGAATTATTTGGAAATCCAGCCATTATAAGATATATGGTTTATTCAATATACAAAAGACATACTGTCCATGAGTACACATGTTAAAAAAAGTAACATATATAGAGGCATGAAATAAGATCAGTTCTAAATGCCATAAGTTGTTGAAAAAAGTATAAATACATGAACAGGTCTATGACAATTTGATTACAGCATTAAGAATGTATTTAGCAATGTTATAACTATAACATAAACAAACAACAACAAAGCCCAATCTACAAGAGAGAGAGAAGTCCAAGTTTGAGTAATAAATTATACATAATTAATCATAATAATATTTATACAGGTCTATTTGAATAAATGCTTTTTTTACAAACCTGGCTAAGATTGTGTTGGTACTTATATTATCAGATTTCATTAAATCAATACATTTTATCATGTTTGGTCTTTTCCAGTAATAATTATTTACATACAATTTTCTAAAATCATCATATAAGGAACATTCTAATCAAAAATGATATTCGTCATCAAGAACATTGCAATGTTGACATGTTCTCTCTTCAGAAAGTTTAGATTAGGTTTATGCCATCTGCTTCAATTTCCAATCTATGAGATGAAACCCTTAATCTACAAAGATCAATTCTAAACTTATTTATACTGACATGTTTTAAGTAAGGTTGCCAATCAAATTTACAAAACTGACTGTTACTTGTTGCTCTTGAGGAATTATTAAGTTCTGACATACAATTTTGGATAAATGTATCATGTAATATAGACTTTACCAAGTAAGAATATGTTGATTTTTCCATGTAGCCATATGAGATTAACTCGCACGCCTTTTTGTTGAAAATCCAGTCAGGAGGTTTGTACATCAATATGTTAAGAAATTATTATTATATCCATAGAAGGTAAATTGCCCTGCCCCGGGTGGTCATTATTTTAATGATACAAATACACTAACGCAAATTATCACCCAAAGAAAAATGTGAAATCATGAATATTTGAATTTAAAAAAAATAAATTTTAAACAGGAGTTTTAAGAAAACTGTTTGTAAGGGTTTCACATTTCAATTTAGAAGATATTGTGTTAAGGGTCCCATAAGAACAATTAGTGTAATTAATTAAAAACAAATGTGTGGCAATTTGTTTTACAATACTCTGCACACATAACATACCGACTAACCCAACAAACATTTGTTTGACAGTTTTGTAAAGTAGCCTGTGGCTTCGCACAAGAAATTTTAAATGTAGCCAAAAAAGGAAACTACAACGATCCCTTACGGTCATGTCGTTAAATTTGAAAACAAAAACTTAATTTGTCTTCCATTTTATTTATTTAATTTCAACCACTTTTTTCAAACTAGATTTTGAAGTGTTTCTTTATTTAAAGATAAAATAAGATATCGATTTCCATGGCTATCGTCGTTTTTATACATTTACGTTTCTTTAAATATGAGATCATAAGTGACCAATCACCTGTACAATACATGAAAAAAGATACAACGCCACACTTTAAAACTGATAAATGTTATGTTCACCTCATAAGAACGCTCAATGCCCAGACTTAATGAACGAAGACACACGTTTAAATATATATATAAACAAATAGCGTTTCAATTTAAATATAAAATAAAAAAGCAATTAGAAATTATTCATTTATTTTATTGCAATTAAATTCCTCAATGTGTTTAATATTCGAGACTGCACCTCTATAAGAAGCCCTTAACAACTAACAAAATGCCCGATTAATGATAGGAAGCAGTTATTTGTAAGTAACAGTGACACTGGCCCTTAAAAATTTAAAGCTAGGTCTCCATGCAAGCTTCATATATCAAAGGTTTAATCAAGAGTGGTCATTGCAAACTAAACATATTGGCCCAAAACCACCTGTTTTACGCCGCTTGACCAAAGCAATACCTCACTCTAATAACAAGGATGTTCACACATGAGTGTTCGTCATTCTACTGACGTTTTACAATTTAAAAAAAAAACATGAATACTCGTCCTTTTACTAACTGTTAATAACAAGAGGGCCAAGATGGCCCTAGATCCGCTCACCTGTGAAATGAGCTTGCCCAGTGGCATGAGTTGAACAATCTTTGTCACATATCATATATCAAAGCTGCGTGCTTTGTGGTTAAAAATAAACAAGGTTTTTCAAGCTTTGACCTGGTCCATGTTTTTCAACGGACCGGAACCACTTTTGAACTCAACCAACATATCATTAAAACAAACATTTTGACAAAGTTGCATGAAGATTGGGCATGAAATTTGACTTATACAGTGTTTACAAGGTTTTTCTTTTTTTTTTTTGACCTTGTGACCTAGTTTTTTACCCAGCATGACCAAGTTTCAAAATCGATCGAGGTATCATTGGGACAAATCTTCTGACCAAGTTTCATGAAGATCGGACAAGAAATGTGGCCTCTAGAGTGTTTACAAGGTTTCTCTATAGCCTAATAAGGAAATCTGCCCCGCCCACTGGCGGCCATGTTTTTCAACGGACCGGAACCGCTTTTGAACTCCACCAACATATCATTAAGACAAACATTTTGACAAAGTGACATGAAGATTGGGCATGAAATGTGACTTCTACAGTGTTTACGAGGTTATTCTTTTTTTGACCTAGTGACCAAGTTTTTGACCCAGCATGACCCAGTTTCAAACTCGATCGAGGTATTATTGGGGCAAATCTTCTGACCAAGTTTCATGAAGATCGGATCAGAAATGTGGCCTCTAGAGTGTTTACAACCAAATGTTAACGGACGGACGGACGACGGACGGACGGACGACGGACAAAGACCGATCCCAAAAGCTCACCTGAGCAATCAGGTGAGCTAAAAAAGATTAGACCTTTTGCAGACATAGTGACTACATTAGTATTTTAACTTTCAAACTGACCAAAGTACAGGCTTTACATTTTTATGAGCCTTAGTGTCAACAACAAAACAACAAATGCTGTATTTTGACATAAGCATGTAATAGTAAACTTTGTACTTTTACAGCAGTAATGCCCACAACAAAAGAATATATTTAGCCTGAACTTAAGTAAAGACAACAAACACGTTTTTAAAAGCCATACAAAACTTAATTACACCATGATAATAGTCAGTATACACAACAATAAAGTTGATCCATCTACATACGTAATGTGTATACTTGAACGTTATTCTAAGTCCTTATATGGACTTACAGCCTACAGCCAATTACCGCACAAATAACAATAGCTGCTCAAAACACGACAATCAAGTTAGCATTCTGAACAGACTTGCTATACACCACATTACATAATATTTGGCACTTTACTGTTAACTGTCTTAAATAAGACTATAAAGTTAGCCATTTAACAAGACCATCACACGTTAGGGTACTTAGGTATTTTGACAAATATGTTTCCTTTACAAATTATATTTAATAGGTGCTTTGCACACGAAAGCTATTTTCGACCTTGCAAACACTAAAACATTTTTTTAATAAGAATAACTTAAGTGTAAATAGCAGGACACCAATCATCTGTTTTTGATGTCTCAGGAAATCTTTTAAGTACTTAAGATCATTGAAATAATAAATGTATATCTAATTTAGTAACATATTACTCACTGATGGTTTTAAGAACAAAACACACAAAGTGTTGTACCGATCAACACTGAAAGGTATTTCCAATTCTTCAACAAAAAATGTAGTTTTTCTTATAATTTTAAATATAGTGACAATAATTAAAACATGGATCTCATTATCGCTTTAATTGGTCAAAATGCTTCTATTTCGTTAAATGTGGCGTGTGCCTTTTAACTGATCAGTAATTCATACATAACATAACTCAACATAATTGTTTTCTTGCAATTAAATAACGAACAAATCATAGTTTTATCTTAATGAACTCGTGGGGGATAATGGTTCAACACCTACAAGGATCTGATTTTATCTTTAAAACAATTATGTGAGGGCCATGAAAAATGCCAAATATATATATATGTACATCAGAATATATACAATCAAAGATAACAATATGATAAATGTGCTGATGTTATGTGAATGTCATGTCATTTAACATATTAATTAGAATGAAATTACAAAAAAAGCAACACAAATAATATGATGACAACCTAGCAAAATGGAAAAAAGTAGAAGATCGTTCGGTTGGTTTAAGGAGCGGAAAATAAATACAAGTAAACATGTTTATAATTTACATTACACAGACAAGAGATGTATAAGTAATGCTTGCACACGAATAATATAATGTATTCTGCCCTGATACGCGGACACAATATTGTTGTTTACTCTCCTATAACAAAACCGGGAGATACATCCGAAAGTAAACAATACAGTAATCATAGTTTTTACACAAAACGTTCGTCGGTTTTGAAAGAATTTAAATGAGTATCACAGTCTTGTTATTGCCTGTTACTTCCGGGTGCGTTTGTATAATTTAACCTTCGGGATCGTGATTATCTTCCTTACAGAGTAACAACACAAAATACAACAACTTTTTTAATCTACTAAAACAATTACAACTGTATATTTCCATAACCCATTCCAGAACATTCAGTATACATACATAATATGAACTAGAGCAATTTCTAAACAATATTTTTCCTAAAATATTATTGTTCACTTAAATAAAATTTCTGATTCAACATGAACTTTAATTTCATCATTTCGATAATAGAGCTGAAAACGAGATTTCATATCATTTAAGAGCGCAGGTTTAACCGTTTTTTGAACGTTGATCCATCATTGCATACAGCCTTTACTTGAAGCTCAGTTCCACCAAATTGGATCGCGACTTTAACGATCCTTTCTGCACCTCCTTCAGCAACAGCTTGAGGAAATTGAAATTCGACCTTTCCAACGAATGAACACCCTTCGTCAGTTGTATGGATTGGATCTGTGTTATCTGAAGAAAACACGTGGATCGTTGTTGTTGTCTGTGAATCATCCACTAGGTACTCTTTATCAACAATCCACTCGCCCAAATTCACTGCCTGACCGAGAGTCACATGCTTTCTGAAGCAATTGTTGGCCCACACTTTCCCGCCTGATTCAAACTTGTGCTCTTCTCTGTGACGCTCATTGAATTCCATGACACAAGACACTCCGTAAGTGTACGACATTATTCGTGATTGAATGATGTCTTCTTTGTGGCCAAAGAGCACCGCTCCTTTCATCACAGCAAGAGCTGTATCTTCCGGTCGCACCACAGGAATGCCCTTGTCCTTGAGGCCATGTCTCAATGCTTCAATCAAATAGCTGGACATTGAGAAACCACCAACAGTGATGACTGCAGAAACAGACAGACCTTCCAAATTTGGATGAGATAATGTGTCGTTGATCGCTGTAAGAATTTCTTTTGCACAAACCGCATACAATTCCCAGATAAACTTTAAAGGGAATTTAAGGCGCGAGTGCGCAAATCCCATGACAAACTCTTGCAATTTTCCGCTTTTCAGTATTTCTAGAATGCTCTTTCCTTCTTTTTGTTCCCATAAATGCACCAGTGGATACGCAATTTGCAGCTGAAATAGCTTGTCTGTACCTGCCTCACTTGGGTGTAATACCTGTGATACGAATGATAAATTTTGTTTTGTAAATAGTATGCACTTAATGTGCTACATCTTTTCTAAACTTAAATTATGAGCCTTAATTCTTTGTTATAAAAATACATTTCCATGTTTACATATGCAGTATTCTGCTTAAACCCTAAATAGTTTTAAAATATTAATTAACACAAAGGCACACCTATGGATATTGTAATGTTTAAGATCAATATACCATGCGTTTGGATCGTTCAAAATCCGTCCTCATATCTAAGTATTCCCTCTGATGCATTTGAACAAATTTATCCCAGACATCTTCGCCTATGATGTGTCTGAGCTTAGTAAAGAACGTTTCATCGACCGTCGTGCCACCATGCGGCCCACCACCGGACATGTGAACATGTTCCATAGTTCCGGCTTCCTTAACGCGCATAGTTGTGATGTCGACTGTTCCACCTATGTAACAAAATAGGAAAAATAAACAGAATATGTAACAATATAAAAAAAAATATTCATGAATATGTTGAATACAAGAAGAGTGCATCGCATTTACTTGATAAATTAACTACCTTTATTGACGATAGTACCTCAAACGGTTGATACCTATCGAAAATCATATAACCTTAATGGCAAAACTGTTCTGATTTACAAATATGAAAATAATTAAATAACATGTACACGTTGGTAATAATGCGAGTTATTGTATTAAACAATAAAATCCACTTTATTTTAATTTACCTCCAATGTCGACTACCATAATAACTGATCCAGGGGAAGCAATTTGCCGTACTTTTGCCCCAACGCCATCGATTTCGAGTTGGTTCCGTGTCAGCTGACTGCAGTAGATGGCCGCACATTCAGGCTCTAAAGCTATGACCAGGTTATCGGTAGGTAAACCGGCCTAAAGTAAACCAACGCATGTTTGTTATCGCTTTCTTATAGGAAGTGATTAGACTCCAGTATCATGAGTAAACAAGTGACGATACATACTAATTCATATTTTGCTCTAAATACGCATACCGGAAAGGTTTACATTACCGTTTCAAACAGAAAATTGCTTTCGACGTTTCGTTTAGACTTTTATTAGAGTCTTCTTTGACCACACAACATGTTTTAAAAGTAACTTTTAAAATGTACCATGGTGGCTAGATATAATGTGCTAATCAAAGAAGATGGGTAACGGATTTACATATTATTTTTTTTATTCTGTGTGTTTTATAAAAGGCAAATAATGCTTTCATCGTAGTTATAACAATGTCTGTGGTTGAAGTTTGGCATATAAATTCACACCATTTTGTAATTAAAATGTCATTTATGCAAGTCCAAAGCTACGTTTAAAAAGGATTACGGATTGTTTTCAGTATATGATCTCCTGGTCATTATATAAGTTGACGTCATTGGATACCATGCAACTGTAGAAATACCTTCTCATCAGATGTGAAGTGTGCATGGCGATTTCTTAAGTTCATATTCAACATCATGTAACATGCATACGACATTGACGTGCATTATGGCAATCTATACGTTTCTTCCTTAAACAAACGCCTCTTACCACTTTCGTAGCAGCTTTCCTCATCAATACCTTTGCACGCTCTGTCCATATCGCAGGAACCGTTATCACCCACTTAATTTCGGCCTCACTGAATGCCAAATTATTCTTCCGAAGATGGTTGAGCGCTTGATTTTTTATGTATTGTATGGACTTTCCGAACACCAGTGTGGCTGGAAGATGTCGACCTTTGGCATCTTCTACTGTGGTCTTTGAATCTAGTGTGGCCTTACGTAATATGCAATGTATGTTATACAGATAATCAGTTTCAGTGGGCGGTGTTTATCTGTTGTATCATCACGAGTACTAGGCTCTGATAAGATGACAAGCATTGACTATGAAATTGCTTTTGACTGTTGTCTTATTCCCATTTTTATTGAAAACGTTTATTGTGTCTGTTTTAACCTAACCTTATTTATATATAACCTTGTATTAATGTATTGTATGTATGTTATTTATTCAAAATATTATGGCTTAAATCATTTTTTTTATTGAACTTCAATTTTAAAATACAATTATATCAACCAATACAAATGGCAATTAAATATTGTTCCATGATAACCTACGCGTTCATGGTAAAGCCTCATTTTAAACCCTCGGAAAAAGAACCACTGATCGCCATCGGTTTCGTCTGTTGAGACTGTGCAGAACTTCGTTTCCGCTTCGAAACCGAACGCAGCCACGGAATGGTCAGGCTGAAAGATATGGTTTGCGTTATATCCCAATGTTTAACATTCATTTTGTAAATAGTGACATGTATAAATAACATAAAAATTGAAATTTCTCCAAATATTACAATCAAGTTGTCATCAAAATTATCATGTGTTAGTCGCCCTTATGACACAGTTCGAGTAACGCGTCGATTTTTAAAAATACATACCATGTTTTCTCCCAGTTTGAGAATATGTTTATAGTAAAAAACTATGTTATTAGCGTATACCTTTAATAGTAGTGCAGTCAGCGTTTTGTGTGTATTTGGACCACCATCATTCCACTCCTTATTCGCGTAAATGGTGAGACGGTCTCGTTCAAAGTCTGATCGCCATTGTAGGGCGTAGCCACAAGCATAGGAACCAAAGTCGATGGCAATAACTAGCCTTGGACCAGTAGACTGTACAACAAACAAAGTGCGTGTTAATACTTTACGTATGCCTTAGAACATGAAAAACGTCTGCAAACCCTGCAAGGGTGCACAATAAAGGGGATTCTATCAAAAAAGACAATTGCCAATGAGACATTAGCTTGAAGAGGAAAATGTTGGAGAAGTGGATCATTGAGACAGGCTAAAAGACAGACATAATAAGGAGGGAAATTACTAGCAAAAAAACTAGAAGGGCGTATATTTATCTGACAGTCGCGAAAGAATATTCATATAGGAAGGACGGCCCGTTAAGGAGTTATTATTGTTATAGAAAATAATCAACAAGAGGGCCAGTGCGGTGAATAATACTTAAGAAGATTGACACAATCTTGAAGAAAACTGCATAAGAGGAATATATGGCAGGGTTCCTACAATAGTTCCTATTGTATCTAGCAGCGGGAAATCTCATAAGAGAAATAATATTGGAATGGCAGTCTTGAATGAGATTTAATATGTGTCATACTTATTTCGATATAAGAAGAGAAATTCTATTCACCCTCAGAAAGTTATTAAGTTAAAGAACGCAATAAATTGCCTATCCAAGGCAATACTTCAAAAACAAAATATAACATCACATAATTTTGTTCAGTGTTTTGTTTTTTCAAGCTTAGATGATGTAACTCAATATTTAGTTTTTGATGTCAGTTTGGGTCATTTTAGGAAAAAAACTTTCGTTACCATCTGCTAGTCTTTACATGTAAACCTAGTTACCGTATAATCAGGGGAGTACATACATTGCAATTCACGCATGTGAAATCAAATATTAGAATCATAAACTTGTATTTTAAATCTTCACACCTCATTCTGGGCCGTGGATGTAGTTGAAGATCTAGCCGTGGAAGGTCTCGCTCGCAACAGGGCTTTGGAATAGCTCGAAACCCATTGCCCCATGGTTCATTGTCTCAAGAAAGGCGATACGTGAATGACAGAACCGCCGTTGTTGTTTAACCTTTATTTAAATTACAAATTAAAAAATACATGTAGAACCGGAGAACTATAGGTTTACCCTGCGTACATCATGTCTGCCCATCCGTCAATCCGTCTAGAATGTCCCAATAGAATAACACAAAATAAATATTGTTCTAGATACACACACGGTAATCGTGAAAACACATGAATAGAGGTAAAATGTTTGATGAAATGTTAAAAAGCAAACATCAATATGTTAAAGGGACGTTGTATTTCATTATTCATTATAAAACATTACAAGTGAATAAATAAAGTGGAATATTAATGAAGAGCAGATTTTCAATTTGTACGGGCTTTCAGCCGACCAAATCCTTGTTAAACATCTATATTACACGTGATGATTTAATCACGTAAGTAATTTAGTTACTTATTTCTTTACAGAAACACACGAATTGCCCTATTACGCTTATGTTCCGACACACCTGTGTATGGTGTACACACATATCTCGTTGAAGATTATAACCGTTTTACGTACTCAAATGTGTTTGCATTTGGTACATGTAAATATCATCAATTTATAAAACAAATAGTTTATGGTTCATACAGACTGTGAACTTTAATCTCGTTGAAGATTATAACCGTTTAACGTACTCAAATGTGTTTCCATTAGGTAAATGTAAATATCATCAATTTATAAAACAAATAGTTTATGGTTCATACAGACTGTGAACTTAAATAAAGTTTTAACAAGATGTATAATAATAATTGGTTATCGCTTCGTGTATTGAGATAAATATGCATGTTAAACAAAAAAGTATAAATTTAATATATGCTTTCATGTTTTTTTTGTTGATGGATGCTTATTCAAAACGATTACGATACATTTTAAATAATAAATGAATCATGCAATTGCTGTTTCTAATGTGGATTGTACATATCAACATATCGTCACAAATAAACTTAAACATTTTCTTACATAAAATCTATTAATTACCGAATACAGACAAGAGATAGTCCCTTCATGCTTGATCACTCATGTATTATTGTATTAGTACGCGAGTTTATAAAACAGCTGATTCGCGCGTCTTTGGTTACAGTCTTGTTCGACACGATCTATCTCGTATTGATGAGTAATTTTTGAAAAATTTGGCGGTCTTTACTTTGGCCATTTTAAAAAATTGATAAGGATATTGTATGGAGTTGGTCTTCGAATTGATTTGAATTAAAATTTGAAGGACTATTTTGGAGTTTCCCGGTGGGGGAACTCGACGTTGTAGTCGAGTAAAAGCGAATTGCTATAAATCTACAAATCTACATGCCAGGAAAAGAGAGAGTTGCGAGGAAGCACATAAACTATAAAAAAAAATGGCTTCCAAGGGTTTGAGCGGTGGATTCGCAGAGAAGGATGAGGGAACTGTCGAAACAGAGGACGAGTTGGAGACGGCGGATCCCGTTGGAGCCTCAGTGACATCGGAGAAATCGGAAGAGGTGAAAACGGAGGTGACACCGGGGAAAAGTGGCGTGATTTCGGATGGTGTAAGGAAAAATGGAAACGACGAAAAGAAAATGTTAATGGATCAGTTGGCGGAATTGGAAAAAAAGGAGGAACGTTTGAGGGAGCAGAAAGAACTGCAGTTCTTACGGAAACAAGTGTAGGAGCGTGAAGCGCGGATTCGTGACCTGGAGAAGGACGTCTTCAAAACAGTGACGAGCACGAACTTTGTCGGTGAGTCAGTTGCAAAGAAGACGAAGTCAAGGTTGGCAGCTAGTTTGACAGGGTCAGTGACACCTTCTACTCCAGGGGCCAGGCAGGAAAAGACGACAGTGTCAGCACCGGCCGGGGAGACAGGTATGCCTTTGTTTGACATTAACTCTTTGAGGCAAATGACCGGCTTAAGAAAAAAGGCAAAGAAAGAACTTTCCAAAATTGGATTAGTCATGACAGATTCGTCAGATACAGATTCCTCATCTGATTCAGATAGTTCGTCAGAAGAAAGTAGTGACTCTGATAGTGCTTCAATAGACTCAAGTGTGCATGAGTGTGTTAAAAAAGCAAAGAAAAATAAGAAACATAAAACTAAATCTGGCATTACGTCTAAATCATCAGATTCTGTTAAGAATAAGCAAAAACATCCACATGCACAGCTGAGGTTTGACTTTGTTAGTAAAAACATTTCATTTGACAAAATAGAATTCAATCTGTTCGTAGCAGGAGAGTTAGAAATAATTACATGTTCAAATACTGGAAAAAAAGAAAAGGAAGCTAGGTTGCAATTGTTAAAGAAACTTATGTATCTGAGCAGTTCCTATGATTTTGGGGTAATTAAATCTTTGTACGCTGCCATTCTAAGAGAAATAGAGTTAGGTTGTGGTAGATGGGGTGATGATTTCAATTATGTTGAAACAACTATTTTGGCAAGACACAAAGGCCGTTATTACAAGAATGAGTCTGTACAGTTGCGACCAAAGCCCACTTTTGACCTCCCCCAGGAAAAAGGTAGTACTGGTTATAATGAAGAGGTCAAGGTGTGGTTTTGCAGTAAGTTTCAAAGAAATAAATGCACTTATACATCATCTCATGCAGTGACAGCAAAAGGGGGTAAAACTCGGTTTGCAAAACACATTTGTGCTACATGTTGGCAGACAGATAAGAAAGAGTTGGCACATCCTGAATGCTCGAGTGCCTGTCCTAATGCTCATCCGTGACTCTTCAGGAATTTAGGGGTTCAACGGGATAGGGTAAATTCAAATGGGGTAGTGGATATTTTTTTGCCAGAATTTTGTAAGAAAAATATGGTCAATTCTTTGGCTGGAAAAGCCGTGGTTAATAATTGTCTTTGTAGTCATAAAAATAGTTGTAAAGTTTGTACTGTTGTAAAAGAAAGGTTATCACATTCAATACAGGAAAAAATTGTGATTAGTCAAAAGGTTAAAGCTTCTGGGAAATATAATTTTGAGGGATGTAGAATTCCAGTTAATAAGCGGATAGATACTGAATTTCTGCGTAGGATGCTCAGTGGTTATTGTGACACTTTAGTATGTGATTTACTGAAGTTTGGTTTTCCTATTGAAATTGAATTAGATGATAAAAAGGTTTTGTTCAACAAGTCCATTAGTATAAAAAATCATGCTGGAGCTCTTGCTTTTCCGGAACAGATGTT
>VMBQ01000565.1:297122-307905 GCA_007657795.1 Dreissena rostriformis | reverse complement strand
CCTATGCCACCGTACATTTTAGTGTGACTCCAGAAATTATAGTGACACATCACTAATTAACAAAGCAAACCTAAACGTGCGTATTTAATTCGGTATTCAATTTTTTTATTGTTGTACTCTGACTTTTGCATAAACAACAGTTACGGAAAGTGGGGTTACTGTGCTCAACAGTTATGAAAATGGGGGTTAATTTTCGAATTTTGATGCATATAGTGCGATTGCCTTTTGGAAGCATCCTGGTGTTCAGGCAAGGGACACTATGATGGTTCTTGAGTCCACCTTTCCATGAAAACTGCTGAGAAAACCTTATATATGACCTAAACATGCACAAACAATGAGCCGTGTCAATCGTAAACAATCAGGAACTTGCGTATTAAGTCGTCAATAACTTTTTTAATATTGATAATGCTGCTACAGGATTTATACCGAGGTTAAATATCTATCAGTATCACATCTTGCGCGTATGGATAATGTCGAATAAGTATGGTAAATGTACAAACCTTGCGTACGATCTACCCCCTTTTGATTCGAAAATTGAGAAATGCATATGTCCGTTTCAGAACTTCATCACATTAACTTATGATTGAACATGGGCGATACATGAATATAGAACGAAACATAAGGTTATGTCCCTTGTGCAAGACTTATATTGAAAACGAATATCATTTCTTACTTGTATGTTCTTTCTATGACGATCTTCGAGAAACGTATATTCCTTCCCGGTTTGACAATCAGACAACAATCAACACATTTAATAATGCTATGGCCTCGCGTGATGACAATACTATACGAAATATTGCCATGTATATTTACTATGCCTTCGAAAGACGTAAAATGATGTTGTTAACTTAAACACTTGTTTTGCTGTACCACTGTTGAATTATATATGTGTTCACATTGGTATTATATCTATATGCATTTTGTATGTGATTATGTTTATGCAAGGGCCGGTGGCCGTATAGCAAATAAACCTTACTATAGTACTATAGATTGAACACTTCTCACTATCAATAGACCAGCTGTCTATAATCTTCCTTGTTAAGAAGAAATCTTACAGTTCTCAAGCAGTGGTTGAAGTGTGCGGCCATAACGTGGTATTAAAAACTTCCTTCTGCAGTATGCAGAGCGTGAATATAAAAAGGGTGAATATTTAATTATTACAATTTTAATGTGACCATAAACTAGTGCAACTAAAAGTTTTTTTTTATAGACAGTGTTCGACAATGACTATTCTGAGTAAGATATCATTTGTGCAGACATTCTGATCTTGCGAAACGAATAAGTAAACGATTGTTTTTTTATGCCCCCGAAGTTGGGCATATAGTGATCGCACTGTCCGTCTGTCTGTCTGTCCGTTTGTCTGTCCGTCTGAAATTCCGTCACACTTAGCGTTAAGGTTTTGAAAAATGTGGAAAAACACGTTGCGTTTAGGTTTCGAAAAATGTGGAAAAAGGGGGCATATTCCATGCTATGGTGACAAACCTGGTTTTATAATTCAAAGATGATTTTGAAGCAGTCCGACGGACTTCCTTGACAAAAAAAAAACAAGTAGTCCGAGTCTCATTTCCAGGAGTCTGTGACTACCGGACTCCCGTTAGTATCAAACACTGTGTTGATTCGCCATTTTGAAGACGTGCCGCGTGAAAAACTTGGATACAAGGGGCGTAATTAAGATAGATCTACCAGCATCTTAAATAATTACCTTTTTATAAACACAGTTTGTGCTTCTTTAATTGCATACGATTACAGTAGGTTAGTGTTAGGGTTTTTTAAGTGAATGGAGCAAATCGTAAATAATGAATTAATACCCGATCTTTAAAACATGTGACTTTTGTCGAATATTACTGACTTTATTGAATGCCTTAGACCTTACCCCCCTTAGGTTTATGTTTTTATTGCATTTTTCGACCACTTTATTTTTCCATTTATGTCAACGAATTGTACTCAAATTAGTACTTGCCTGTCTAAGCCGCTGGTCACATGTACTGTAATTCAGTCTGTAAAGGTAACCGTCGAAAACTATATCATATTCTGAACACAAAGTAGAATGTAATCAAATAATCGCCGAACATATTAATGGGTGCAGTTATTCAAATGTTCAAAAAAATACAATAACAAATTACAAATACAAATTACCATCCCTATCTTGAATTCCTACAGTTCATAAAAAATAATACAAAAGTCGTCTTATAGCAAATTCAGGGATGTGAACTTCAAAACAATTATCAATTATTTTGACGTCTGATCTGAGTGCTTTTAAAAATCATAACCAAAAACTGTAATAAGGTCTACGAGAATAGCATTTTTTTTACTGTAATACAAATATTCGTAAATCATAAATAAAATTGAAAGCAAAGATTACAAAGTGTCCCATGTGAGTACATAACACTTTTCTACACTGAATACATCTCTGCCACACACTCTTATAAAAAATAAACTTATTTCACTGATTAAAAAAACATTTGCTAGAAAGACATGCCCAGACCTTGCTTTAAATTTTAAGACAGCTTTCTTTACCAATGAAATATAAGATAAGAATTTTTGGACGTGTTTAGACTTTTGTTCAGCTGTAAACATTATTATTGATAACTTTTTAGTTAAATTCAATTAGAAAATAATTAAACACATTAGTTGTGTCCCTTAGTGTACTAACTTTGCACTGCGTATTGCTTATCTATTCATATTTATATTAACCATACTTTATGTTTAGTTTATTCAAAAATATGTATAATTAATTAACTGTTTAAACCTAACTAGTAGATAATATATTGTATAGATTACGTTTTTAAGATAAAAACGTTTATCCCCATAAGAACATTCTGTAAGTACTGTGGTAGGTCGTGTTCATCTTTTACAGATGCTGCATTACCATTAGACTTACATCTTACTTTTGAAAAACAAATGAGTTGATTTACATTTCAATATTGTACATTTACCTCTCCTGGATGGTGATATTCCTAATGGTCCTTCTTATGGAATCAATATTACACACTTAGTTTGTTAAGCTAGAGTTTGTTGCTAAGTTACGGATTTCAATCACGTAATCCTCCACTGAAATGAAATTATTAAATCAAGGCTTCTAGTACCATGGTCTTTGTAATAAATTTGACAAATTCTTAACTAAATATGTCAGTATAGTTTCCAAGTGCGATATATTCTTAAAATGGTTATAAACAAATGTGTCGTGCACAGGCTAATCCGGGACGACACTTTCCGCATAAACTGGATTTTCGCTAAGAAGAGGCATCATTTAAACGAAAAATTCCATAAAAGCGGAAACTGTCGTCCCTGCTGCACATGCTAATCTGGGAATACAATTTACGCACAAGCATTTTGCCCAGTTTTCTCAGAACACGACACAAATGGGATATCACATCCACATTTGTATAATGATGTTTTAAACGTGTTCGCAAATGTAAATATATCAGAGTGAAAACAAAACAAATACTCAATGATTTGTTACACTCTTGCTTATTTTAAATATATTCTGCTATTACATTAACAAATACTGACTGCTTGGTTTTTGTTTATATCTATTTTCATCATTTCAAGTTTGGTAATTTGAATACTGAACAATTGCCTTAAAATTACTTGAAACCTATTTTATCATATTGTGCAAAGCGCGGGACTTGTGATGAACAAATATTTATTATTGGCTGAATGTCATAGTGATGTCTAAACCTACTGCAGCATACTTTCAATTTTACAACATTTGCCAATTCCATACATAAATCCCCAGTCCCATATAAGCACGGTTGGACACGGCAGTCCCGGATCGCCCCGGATACCCCCGGATCAAGAACCGGGACGATCCGTGGGCTTTTGGGATTTTTGAGCGTCGACGGTATTTCAAAGCCCATCAACCCGTTGACAACACGGCATCCGCACGGACCAACCCGGCAGCAACACGCAATCAACACGGCGCCCACGCGGACTGTCCAGGACAGGCACGACAGGGCTACTGACCTACACGGCAGAGAAACAGATAAACACGGATCAACACGGCATCTACACAGACCATCCCGGACCTACGCGTTAACGACACGGACTTACATCGAATCCATACGGACCAAACACGACCTGCGCCGGGCCGCAATAACTTGTATTCAATCATGTTGATTTTCCGCGTTTCCATCATTCTTCAATCAAATGTCGAAGGTGTAACCTCGTATACATATCTAAAACGTCACCTAAAATGAAGCGTATTGTCGAAGTGGGCCTTCCAGTTCACAAAAGCTCGTCACGAGCAGCTTCCACTACCGATGAAGAACAGCAGCAACAAGGAAAAACAACATGGAGGCTGAGATCAAGATTCCTATTACATTTATACGTAGATCAACAACCATCAGCACCACCCACAGAAACTGACGCTTTGTACTTTAAGGGAAAAAGGAGGTCATCATGGCCGATTGGGTGAATGAGAACCATATGTTTAACACGAAACGTATTGCTGTCTTATTCAACCTAAATGGTTGTTAAGTCGGCGTCGACCAATGCCTCGAGGATTATGAAATGGTAATAGTTGTAGTTTAGGTAGCTACCACCCCGATGACAATATACGGCGATATCTTCCCGTCCAATAAAACCACACAGTAATGTAACTGATATAGGTCGCCGAACTGCTTGACGTTGCTTACTACTCATCTGGTGTTTCAGGACAGGGCATTCGTTCCTCAGCAAATTCTGAAAATACGCATCACAGACCTGAAGGATGGTCTTTGAGATGGTGCTGTACATTCCATACAACAGACAGTGTAACTGTCCCCGATCTTAGGTACCGCCATGGTTTTTGCAAACTTATTGCCAGCCGTCAGATGCTTCCTGCAGTTTAACTTCTGCCTCTTGATTCTTTGCTCAAAACATGTTAGGATCACTTGGTATATCTGATGAACCCATGTGCAGGATATTAAAGAAGCCTTTTGCTTATTTTTCGCCCATCAGTCGTATGTTATCCACAATCGTGATACATCGACCAACTCCGGAATTATGCAATAATCGCCGCAATGATCCAGAGTGATGTTATCCACCGGACCTGGTCGTCTGGCGAGCCATTGTTTGACCCAGATGGTTCTCCTCTTTATTCTATTTACTGGTTAAGATAAATATTTTTTTGCGAATTTTCTATTTCTCTGTCGTAGCTCCGCTTTAGCAATCAGGATACTGTTTTGAACATGAACTTTTTGCAGTAGAAGCTGGAATCTCATCAGCATCAGCATGTCCTCAGTCGTCATCTCATCGCCCATATGTTGCATAGTTGGTAGCACAGGAGACAACCGTACAACTCCCGTCATGGTCTTTGAAGGACAGGGGTCTGAAATGTGTTACCGTCAAGGACACACACGGACAATCGGAACATAAACGCGGTGGTAACCGGACCCTATACGGCTGTCCCCGGACCCCACATGGCAGCTTCACGGACCATCCCGGATGGTGCTTTCATCCCGGAACAACACGGTAGTTTTGAACTTCCCAAAACTGCCGTGTTGGCCTCCCGGACATGTCCAAGGACATTCCCGGACGTCCCAGGACCTACACGGATCGACAAGTGGCTACACGGCGGCTAGACGGTTCACATGCCGGATCATCCCGGATATGGACCGTGTTGATCCGGCATCTGTATGGGACTGGGGCTTAAAGAGACTAGCAGTTTACCGAAGAAGGTATTAAATACAATATTCCATCAAATAGATCTTGATATTCCAAACAACACGTGTTTGTTTAGGTTTGTATATATATAAATTGAATAATGAGCATTTAGTGCACCAATTCTTATACATGTACTTTCGTTTAAAAATTATGACGTCATAAGATGTCAAGCCAGGCGCGGGATCGTATTAATAAAATTTAATAAATGTTACTCTAAATGACGCATGTAGATCATATGTAGATTGCGGACAATCCGACCTCTCAAGGCGAGCAAATGGGTGACGTCATAGCAATGTTTTTATTTGTCACTGATTGGTAGGTGGGAGAAAGTTGTTTTCTAATCCGCGCGTCGTACGTCATCTTCTTTATCTTCATTAAACTACGGATATAAAACGCACACATTTGCTATAACTGATTTACTTCACCACTGACAATCGGTAAGTGCAATCGTCATTAAACTTTATAATATATTAGATATAGGGAATTTTTATTACTTACTCTCTTATTACTACATTTGTACTGATTGAACTATATTAATTGCTTTTTCCATAATTAGGTTTATCACATGCTATAACTTGTTTTAAATGTAATACCGACATTACGTATTTTTTTATATTACACATGTGTAAAAACAACATTTTTCAAAGCGTTTTCATTGGCTACATAATCAATAACTAACCAATCGCATGGCTTTATTTTGGTGAAATGACGTTGTCAACATGAAATGACGTCACGATAACTTTAAGATCTATCAGCATTTGTTTCATGTGTTTGGTCAATTAAGATGTATTTTATTTAGTTAAAAGCATGTGATAAAAAGGATCTGACACTCGTCATATCATACCATATTTTTATTAAACTCGTCCAGGAAATTCGTTAGTAAGCTCACAAAAGGCTCGCTTACTAACAAAATTCCTGAACTCGTCAGATATATTTGAATAGGTGTACTTGAAATAAAATTGAGATAAATAATCATGAGACTCTCCCTTCTTTCTAAAAAAAAATAAAAAATTAAGGGGGAATTGTTTTTCCAAAAAAGGGGAAAAAAGTATAATTTTTTGAAGGGGGACGGGGCCGATATTCGGCCCCAAAAAACGCAGATCGAGGGCCCTTCTATAATGCATTTATTATGAGTTCAGTTATATAGGAAATAATATGGCATTGCATAAAGTAAAACAAGTAACAAATCAGATTTACTAATACAAGCAGAGTCTTCAATTAATCCGGTAAGAGTTTGAAATAATGCTTAAGTCAAAACTGCTTAAACATACGATTGTTGAACTACATTGTCTGATCAATGTTCTCAAATAAATCTGTTCCAGAGTGCTCATTGCCAAGTGAGAAGGGACCCTGCTCAGACAACCTCATGCGCTGGTACCACGTGAAAGGCGGGTGCAAGCAGTTCGTCTTCGGTGGTTGCCAATGAAACCTTAACAACTTCCAGTCGGCGGATGAATGCTGGCGTTAGTGCAAAGATTGTAATCGGATACCAGATTTCGGGCCCCAGTCCGAGCGCTGCAGTCAACAATTGGAACGGTGGTACTTCGCCAACAGTGAAAGAATCTGTAAAACAATTATATGGAACGGTTGTGGTCGCAACCCGAAAAATTTCCCTGACTTCAAATTTTGCAAGCACTCATGCCAGCTCGTACCAGACTTTTACATTGGTTAGAAATTGATGATACATGCATGCTGAAACATCATGAATTCGACCGTGTGAACTAACTCGATCAGCGATTATATGAATACTTAAGTTAAAATGATTTATGTTTATAAATAAAATAAATCTACGGTACATTGTTTTTTTCAATTGTATACATTGTATATATATTGCTTTACGTATGTTGTTTCTTCACACGTGGACGCCTGTATAAAACACACGATTGGTTAGACGACTACTAATACTGCTGCTGCTACTACTACTACTATTACTACTGCTGCTGCTGCTGCTACTGCTGCTGCTTCTGCTACTAATACTGCTACTGTTACTAATACTGCTGCTGCTGCTGTTACTGCTTCTGTTGCTGCTACTGTTGCTGCTGCACTGCCACCACCACTACCACCACTTCTATTTCTACTACTTTTACTACTAATTCTACTACCGCTACTGCTTCTGATACTACTACTGCTGCTGATACTAATACTGCTGTTGCTGCTTACTAATACTACTGCCAGGACAACTTCCATGACACTACCACGACCATTTACATTTAATTAATATTGTGAAAACAAGATTTAAAATGAACTGTTTTGGCAGAGTGTTTATAACACAGAGGTTATATTTGGCACGTACTTTTTAAATTGCCTATACAGTTATTTAGATCAAGTCCGAACAAGATCGCTTGCACGCAAGTACATACGGACGAACATTTGAAATGCGTAATATCTCATACTGCGTAGGGACATTAACTGTTGCGTGCATTTTACATAATTTAAGGGTGCTTATATAAAAAGTCTATATGAGTTACAAAGGAAACTAAAAGGTTTTATATTATACAATATTACATATCGTTACAACATAAATATCAACAAATTGACGTCACCAACAGGCCGTTATTCTATCTGCCGGGCAAAAAATTAGTCTAGTATGAACAGAGATCTACAGTGCATGATTGGATATTATTTTTAATAATCTGATGATGCGCTACATTGTCTTGGGTAAAAAAAATGTTGATCCAACGAAAAATGCTGTGCCCACGGGGTCTAAATATAAGATGGCCGACCAAAAACCTAGAAAATACCGTTTTTTTCACAAATATCACAAACAACATTTATATATTTTCCACGATTTTGGTAGGCTTTTTAATAGCCGGCCGAGTTGATATTTCTCACAACAATTTGGTTTTCTCAACTGACCAGAATTGATCAGTTTTCGTCAGATACATACTAAAGCTTAACTCTCCCATACGGATTTTCGCACAAATTGTGCCAAAAAAATGCCAAAAGCATCAAAAATACGAAACCTTATCATGTTCATAACGGAATCCTCAACACTATTATTAACCTGTGACGTATGCACGCTTTGGGTCACGTGAGCGCCAATTTCACGTGATTTCCACTTCCGCGCTTTTCAACACAAAGAAGAACTACTAAATTACACGGTTTCTATGTTCTCCGTGGCCAATGGCGTTGTAAACAATGATGCAATGTTCACGTGGTTTTACATGTGACCCGCGCGTGTTTAAATTTAGATCATTTCTGTCCATGGATAGAAATTGAAAAGCCCTATCTTTGTACTGAATTTGGGCATTTCTTGACCGACTTTTACCAAATTTTGTACACATATGACATAAAAAACATCACATTTTGACCGATAATCACTTTTTAGCGACACATAACAAAAATGGGAAAATATACCAACATCAACTCGGCCGGCTTTAAGCAATGAAAAACATATTATTCTTTTTAAACATATACTTTTTTGGTGAAATATTATACATGTTAAGTTAAATCATGACTATATAGATTTATATATACGAACATTTTTTGTTTGTTTATGACATGTTTAAATATATGTATCTTAAAAGCAGTTTAGAAACAATTATCATCATAACTACAGTTATACGCAACTATGGGACTAAGGAATATAATATTTATATCTCATGTCGATATAATCAATAATAGTGATATATCGTCGCTGTCGTTCTCAAACCTCGTAGCTACAAAATGACAACTTTTCAGGAGAGAGAAAAAACCGTCACATTTTTTTATAACGATGTTTTAGAAATTGAAATTCTGTCAAAATACCAAACAAATGAAGCTGCAAAATACGGTATAAGCCGTAGACGCGTATATAGGTCATACTGATATTCAGAAATGGAAGCTACAAATGTACGATATGGTAGCTACGATATTTTGTTACCACAGTTGTGCCATTTTTATGAGGTACGACAATTCGAAAATGTACGAAATGACGTACCAAAGGTGAAATGACGTAGCTTTGAACGTCACGTGGCTTTTTCATGGGCTCTGATTGGCGTAGAGCTACGAGATATAGCCGCATCACAATTTGGCAGAATGAAAGGACGTAGCTTTGAACGCCAGGTGGCTTTTTCATGGGCTCTGATTGGCGTACAGCTACGAAATATAGCCCAAAATACGTACCAGACTTCATATATTCGGAAAAGACGGAAAAAAAACAAATAATAATTGAAAAATTTGGAGCTACGAGGTTTGAGAACGACAGCGACGATATAAGACAAAAAAGTGGGTGGGGTAAATTACAATTACGAAGAAAAAATGCCTTATGTGCACGTTGATATATTTTTACATATACTGGCCCTTTTAAACTTGTTATGAATCATAACAGTATTGTTAATGTAAACATAGGTAAACATGATCATAAATGCACTAACGTAACGCATAAAAATCTCCCATATTGAGCAAATAACACACACTGTTGTAAGATATCGAATTGTCAAACAGAAACACGATTGTTTTGAAACAAACGGTGTCATTTTAACCTCTTAAAATGTTTTTGTTTGTTTCTTTTTCTTTACAATCAGGTTATAATATGCACACCAAAATATGCAATTTCATTGCATTTGCTTTTTAAAATCAAAGTTAACTTGTGTTGACCTAATCTCATGATCGATTGGATGTCATAATTTTCTTCTACTTTAGTAATTTTTTTTTGTTTCTATTCTGGTATGTTCTTGTTGAAAATATTAAATCCAAATTCTTTAAAGCGGGACTGTACGATTTTGTCAAATAAAAATGAATTTATATAAAATGTGTAACAAATTAGTATACATATATTTCAATATAAATTAAAATAAAAGTTAAGAAGAACATGTGTCGAAAAATGCGAAATAAGCCAGATATTTAAATCTGAAATCTTAAATGACTGGAAGTCAAATAAGCCAGCATATATATAAAACATGTACAATGTGAATCTAAATTTAGTTTTAGTGCAGATTCGTTCATACGACACAAAGACACAATTTTGTTTCCTTACAAATACGAGTAAAAGTGTCGGCATCGGCTTTAACCAGCGCTAACTTGTCTTTGCTGCATTTTATGAAATTCGTCTTCAAAGTATAATTTTTATTGCCTATTTTGAGTCATCGTAACATAATTTAATCAATATATTAAAATTTAACACATGTAAAAATCGTACAGTCCCGCTTTAACGATT
>VMBQ01000565.1:280835-293579 GCA_007657795.1 Dreissena rostriformis | reverse complement strand
TAAGGTCAGGTATCAGGCATAAAACCGCTGAACGATGGTTATCAAACTATGCCGAACCATAAATTCATATTCTGAATTGATTTCATTTATATTACCATATATAATATAACATTTTATTTGTTGTTGTTTTTCTTTTTTATCGAGTGCACCGGGATTGTCTCCCATATGGCCATCGCCCCCAGAAAGACGTGTTAGTTGGTTACGGGGGATAGTGCAAGATACAGGAGACACCCCGTTCCAGAGGTGACCCTGGGTCTTTTTAGTGCCCGGTGTATAGCACCTAGTACACTGCACCTCGGTTTAACGTCTCATGCGAAAGACGGGTTAGTAGGTTAGGTGCAGCGGGGGATCGAAACAGCCATCTCTGGATTGTGAAGCCAGTGTGTTACCACTAGACCACGGATCCGCTACTAACAATAACACTGGGTCACTTAAGTTTAAACCTATTTATTTTAGCTCGATTGCATCGAAAGCCGTAGACTTATATAAACGCTCTCAAGTCCGTTTCCTGGGACTAGAACCAGTACTTGGTGTCTTTGGGGGAGATGAAAGGAACGCTCTCAGTGGGGTTTGAACCCATGATCTCCCGATCGCTAGGCGGACACCATATCCACTACGCCACGGCGATCTATGGGTCACTTAGATAAACATTGGACCTATTTGGGCCACATAAGAGCCCAATTAGGGCCAGACAAAGGCCCTCAAACTGTTTATTAGGGGCCATAAAAGATACACAGATTAGTGCCAATTAGGGCCCTCCCATAAACTGTGAAATCATGCTTTGATTGCAAGAGTAAGTGACAGATTCCTGTAAATTGTGTTTCAATATAAAAAAGTATTTCTTCAATGATCCCTCATTATCAATTCTGACTTTAAAGTTTAATGACTGTTATAAAGTGTTATTGTAATTCTTTTGTAATCTGCACAAACATGAAACCATGAGATCCTATTTGGGGATTTTATGATAAAATCACAGAAGGAAATAAGGCTAAAACCAAGTGTAAAGCATGTTCATGTGAAGAAATAGACTTGGCATTCAGAGAGCAGCGAAGCTTGTTGTCTGGTACCGGATTCTCAGAGGCCCACAGGAGCTAGACTGGTGAAATGTGACTGCATGTGTACAAATGATTATGTAACTGATGCAAACAAAAAGTTTAATGATGAACACAGACCAAATATACGAGTCATTGTAAGAAAGATGCCAGAGTCGGTTTAAGGAATGTCTATTAATAATACATATTAATTTATTATATTCATTGATTATTTATGTATTGTGTTAATAATATGAAGAGACTATATTTATTTTCATATTGTTAGCTTAAAATCATGATAAAAGTCAATTATCAATTTCAGATTGCTTTATGTTATTTATATCATGTTTTTTTTCTAAGAAACTGTTACTTGATACTGTAATTAATAAAACAACAGTCACTTTGAAGTCTGCAGTAAAATTTTATATATCATACAGTGACAATATGTTACTTCTATTTCAATATTATTGCCAACAATTCTACAGCATTTGCTAACTCTTTTTTCTTTACAATAGAGGCTAGCAGAGAATTAAGAATGATAAAAAAAACAATTACAACTGCATGTTTAATGAAGAAAAAAATAGTATTGCCCACTTTCAGAGTATTGCCCGGGGCGGGAAAAACCGGGTTTTCCCAGGGGAAGGTTTTTCGTGCCAACCCTGCCCAGATTAGCCTGTGCAGTCTGCAAAGGCTAATCAGTGACGTCACTTTCCGCCTAAATTGGATTTTTGCTAAGAAGGGACTTCAATTTAACGAAAAATGTCATAAAAGCGGAAAGTGTCATCCCTGATTAGCCTGTGCTGACGACACCTTATGCACATGCATTATGCCCAGTTTTCTCAGAACACGACAATGGAATTACTTTGGCGCCAGATTAAATAAGACCCATTTTCGCATGACAATACTTGTAATAAATATTAGTTTACTGAATTAACTGCAAGTCTTTCTGATTCAGTTATGAAATAATTGTCTATTTATGCTGGATTATTGTCAATAAAAGACGATTTATAGTTCTGCTACGCAAGAATCACACAATGAGGGTGTTGACCCCAGTTGTTTGATAACAACACTTTAGCACAACAAAAAGTTGTCTATCGATAATATGAAAATTATTTTCATATGATTGTATAATTATATTTGTCAAATTTAATTTGGAACTTCTTCAGTAGTTATGTTTTTTGTTTTATTGAATTTCTGCAAGTATCATATTGGCATTGTTCATTCATGATAATTTAAATACGATTTGATCACCAAATGAACATAAAATAACATGATAATAAACTTCCACCATTTTCACACTATACTTGTCATTGGCCAGCAGGCAGGTAAAATTGTAATTGCCATGCGGCAGAATACTCTTATTTTGCACAAGTTGGACATCGGCATTCTCCGAACCAGTGTGTATCTATGACAACAGCCTCAGGAATCACTATGAAATAAAAACAGCTACCCAATGGCCCAAGACCATTGTTCATAGTTATGAGCTTAAGATGATCACGTCATCCATTCCTGTGCACGTCTTAAAGTGAAGCACAATGTGGAACACCAGCTAGTCAGTTGACATGTGTGTCATGTTCTGAGAAAACTGGGCAAAATGCTTGTGCGTAAATTGTCATCCCAGATTAGCTTGTGCAGTCCGCACAGGCTAATCAGGGATGACAATTTCCGCTTTTTTGGAATTTTTCGTTTACATGATGTGTCTTCTTCTCGAAAATCCAGTTTAGGCGGAAAGTGTCATCCCGGATTAGGCTGTGCTGACTGCACAGGCTAATCTGGGACGACACTTCACGCACATGCAGCTTGCCCAGTTTTCTCAGAACACGCCACATGTGTCAATCACTTCATCCACTCCTGCAGTTTCTTTCTGGCCTCTTGAACCTTGGACTCCTGCTTCTGAATATCCTCATCTGACACAACAACTTGCTGAAGAAGAAACAAGAATGCTGTCTTCCAGATTGAATTGGAATATAGTGCAGTTATAGGTTATAAAGAATTTATTTTTGACACTTTTGTGCTGGTTGTTGTAAAATCATATAAACCCACTTCAATGTTAAGTAATTCTTAAGTTTTGTTTACATGAAAATTATGACAGCTAACCATATTATATAACAAATATTCCATCTAGAGGCAATACACCAGTAGGTACATTACATTGCAGACAGATTTCTTAAATAATGACTACATGTAGCAACCAATTTTGAGGTGGTTTATAAGCAGATTAGTGATGTGTATCTGGGACATACAATCAGGTGCAGTTTTTGTGTTGTAACTTCCAAGTTAGGGTTTGTCCTAAAATGTTGAGACATGAACTTAAATATAAAATTCATTTGTCTAAGGTAATTTTTTTTGTCATTAAACACTTATTTACAATCAATTCAGTTAAAGTGATGAATTAATTCAGATAAAACCTTTCTAAATTCCTTTTTTCAAATTTTATCTATTCAAGACTTCCATGGTTCCAATTTGGAAGTTTAGAGACAAAAAATTAGACTAAATTACTCAAAGACTTCCCTTAATGAAAGCCATCACTGAAGCAGTTGAGCAATACATTGTTAATTGCCCATAGAACATTAGCAAAAGAAACCCCATATAGATAGAGACTGAACACGTTTCAATGTCTTTCACAAAAACTATAATCCACCTACTGAACAAATTCCAAAGTATATAAAATCACTCGGCCACCCAACCTGTATATGCGGCTGACTGACATCCATGTGGACACCAGGGTTCTTTTGCAGATTGTGTTTCTGGGACTGCTGGCCCACCACCGGTATGGTGCTCAGATGCAGTGCTGCAGAGATGCTCTGCAGAATGTTCTCTGTGGTCAGCTCAGGTCCAATTCCTGCCAGGCAGCCACAGTTAACAGTCAGATATTGTTATTTTAACCAGTATAAAGTAAGAGTCTAAGACTTTACCAATTTACACTCATATTTAACAAAGAGAAATCATTTTGTACCACAATGTCATCATATTTTACCAGTAGATAACTGTATAACAAGACAGGAGAAGCAATTTTTTCTATTAGACAATCATACATGTTTTAAACCAGTTGGCAAAATCAATTAAGACGTACAAGCACATTTTACAGTCGAATATCGCACATTTTTGCCACATGTTCTAAATTTGAATAAATTGTTATACATGCCGAATACCAAACCTCTGGGCCTTGTGGTTTCAGAGGGGAAGAGTTTAAGCCATTTTTCAATTAGTCTATTTATACCATGTGATACCCAGGGACCTAATTTGAACAAACTTTGTACAAGACCCATAGATAATGCTTAATATCAAATATAAACACTTTCATGCAGTTTTTTCACTTTTGGAGATTTTTTAAACTACCCCTTTATATAGAAAGAGAAACAAGTTACCCCCAGGGTGGGGCAAATTTTGATCTCAGTGTCATGATTTGAACGAATTTGGTAGCGGTCCACCATACAATGTAACATGCCAAATTTAGCAACTGTTCTTTGAGAAAGAATGTTTTTCCTATATAAGTCTATATAGATCAAAATGACCATAAGGGTGTGGCCATTTTAAACCCCAGGAGTATGATTTAAACATACTTTGTAGAGGACTACGTTACAATGTTATTGTTAAATACCAAATATTACCCAAATATTCAACCCTGTGCTTTGTGGTTTCAGAGAAAAATTTCACATTTCAAAACTTTTTTTTTTAACTCTGGTAAAGTAAATATGCAACGAACCAGAATGATTTGATGAACTTTGAAAGAGGGTCACCAAAGAATCATCCCTTAAAGTTTTGCAGAATCCGCATTAGTATGATTACAGTTTGGGATGAGATGGCATTTGAAGCATATTGCTGACCCCACGCAACAATGGCTGCCACTTCATACTCAGGTGCACTTGTAATTTGGACCATGCTCTGGGAAAACCGGTTTTAATTAATGTGCTTAAAGGGACTGTCAACCACGAATGACGAAAAAAGAAAAATTCTAAAATATTTTTTTTTTTTACAGTTATTAGTTTATGTTTATTAAAATATCACGACTGGTATATTACATTACTTGAAAAAAGTTCATATTTTCAGTATATTCAGTAATTAAATTTTGCGATGTGAAATCGAAAGTACATCGCGAAAATAGGCGACATAACAATATACAAGGGGTGTTCCGGAAGTTCGTGGATTTTTTTCATACCTCATTAATTTGTTGGCAAAAGTCAATGAAATTTACATATTATACAAACTAATTATCACGCACTTTATATTTAAGCTTAAAATGCATGAATTCCATAAAGCGCGATTGAAACGCGTTGCAATAGAGACCTCAGTAACGACATTCGTCGCACGCGTATATTTTATTATAAGAATGTGCGTTAAGCGCATTAAATTTGGTTCAAATGTCATTGATAAACAGAATTTACGGCAAATTGCACGTGACGTCAACGTCACATATCTACGTCACACGCAGGTTGAATATACAAAGTTTTTTAAATCATTATCAGCTGTAACACCGCGAAGGTAAAAATGACAGAACTTAAAGTGACAAAATCATGACGTCAGTCGACAACGTTGAACTACACACGGTGATTAAGTTTTGTCACTCATTGGGCTACACACCGACCAAAACATTTACAGAAGTTGAAAAGTCGAAACAATTCAAGTGTTCAAAATCGTTGGTATTCAAATGTCACGAGCTATTTAGAAAGGGACGCGAATCTGTAAAAGATGATGATCATAGTGGTAGGCCGGCGCACGTTAAACAAACCATGACGGACAAAGTTAGAGACTTGATTTAAACAGATAGGCGTTTAACGGTGCGATACATCGCAGAAGAGCTTGGAATTGGCACTACAACAGTTTACAGAATACAAACAGAGAATTTCAAAATGGGCAAGGATAGTGCTCGGTGGGTTCCAAAACTTCTCTCTGATGAAGAACGAGTGAAACAAGTAAAGTGCTCAGAAGAGTTTTTGAGAAGATACCATAAAGAAGGAGAGCGCTTTTTGGACCATATCGTCACACTTGATGAAACGCGGTTATGGCACTATGATCCGGAGACGAAAGCACAATCTTCAGTGTGGAAAACAGCAGCAAGTCCTCCGCCAAAGAAAGCCTGGGTTATGAAGTCTGGTTGAAAACATATGTTTATCTTCTTCATGGATAGACGGGAAATGCTGCTCATCCACCAGGTGCCCAATAGTCAGATGATAAATGCTACATACTATCAAAAGGTAATGAAAAGTTCATTATTTAATTATGTATTGTTATTTTGACAATTGTGTTATTACTTTGAAACATCCGTATTTGAAAAATAAAATAAAATAATTACAATTTTAAAAAGTTACATGAAGCTTAAAATTCTTCAATTTGCCAACAGCAGGTACTCCGCCGGGATTTAATGAATGCTCTACGGAAAAAGAGACCTACGACTGATGCCGCGGACGTCATACTACACCACAACAATGCACCTGCGCATAGGGCCCAGTCAACGGAACTTGAGATAGATGTAATCTGGTTTCAGCCCCTCAGTCATCCTCCTTTAAGCCTAGATTTGGCCCCTATGGACTTTGGCTTCTTCCCAGAAGTGAAAGCACAGTTGCATGTTTTCGCTTTGCAAGTAAACAGGAACTTACAGTTGCAGCACAGAGAATTGTGTCGTCTTTTGACGCTGACTGGTATAGGGACACTTTTGACAAGTGGATTTCCCGACACAGAAAGTGCTTTCGCGTGGGAGGTGATTATGTGGAAAAGGTTTGACAGTTGTTAACTTCATAACATCATTGAAGTTGAACAGAAACTTTATGCGTGCCCCGATGTGCGCACTGTGCATATGTTTGAATATCTGTAATATCTTTATTGTTTTATGTATTTCCATGATATTTGGAAAGGATGAAATATTCAAATCATGCAATTTGTCCATCCATTTATGTTACCTAATGAGAGTTACATCGGAAATCCACGAACTTCCGGAACACCCCTCATACACACTATAAATAATGCAAGTAGATTGAACATTTTATATATAATATATATATATACAATTCACTACGCATGCACAATTTGCATTCCTGGGTTTACCACGTGACGAGGATGATCAATCGACTTGCGTTATTTACAGTTAACTTGTAGTTACCTGGTAGACATAACCAGTAAAATTTATTACCAAATATACTGAAAATATGAAAACTTAACAACTTTTTTCAAGTAATGTAATATACCAGTCGTGATATTTTAATCAATATAAACTAATACTTGTAAAAAAATACGGTATTTTAGAACTTTTCTTTTTCTGACATTCGTGGTTGACAGTCCCTTTAAAGTATCGTCCCAGATTAGCATGTGCAGTCAACACAGACTAATCAGGGACGATTCTTTCCCCTTTTGTTGAATATTTTGTTTCAAGAAATCTCTTCTTAAAAAACTCCAGTCTAGCTGGAAAGTGTCATCACAGACAACCTGTGCAGATTGCGCATGTTAATCTGGGATGATACTTTACACTTCCCGGAGCACGGCTCAATAACTTCAATCTGGGATGATACAAATAAATAAGCTACCCCACAGCAGTACCCCACGTACCCTGTATGTTTTTGGGCAGGTCCAGACTCAACATGAGCTCCTCAGCACTGTCACTGGCCCTCAAACCATGCAGCCTCTTCTCCCAGAACAGCTGAATGAGAAAAGGTAGGAAAGGCTCACTTACCATATGTGGTCAGAGTTTTTTCAAATAAAAAAACATCCTAGAGGGACATCATTGAGTGTGATATAACAGATGTTCAACCAAGATATGAAAATGGCAACAGGGCTGCTGTATTTGGGGCATACTCAACCCAAAGAGTCTTCTTCAAGTTTTTTTGTTTACAGTTTGGAAAAATGATCATTAATAAAATTGCCATCAAGTCAAAAAAGAATCTTTTCATTATATTCAAACATGCATAATAAAACTTCTAACAAAAATATTTGTCACACTTTTCATCAGTAATTTAGCAGAAGCATGTATTACCAACATCAATAGAAGTAAAAGCCTGCATGACGTTGTGGAGTTATCCTTTACCTAGTTTTTATCGTTATGATTATTTAAAATTATTCCAATTATTACAGTTTTGTTAGTAATTAATTTAATTACATTTTTCCAAAAATACAAAAATCTGTGAACACGTCTCTTTAGAAAAAAACAGGCTTATTCAAAAAGGCTTATGAAATGTCTGAAATTAAGACTCATTAACTATTATTCTCAATGTTAGCATTGACAGCAGACTAAAAAGCTACTAAAATTTTCTAGAATACATGCATTTAGGCCATTTATTTCTTAGTGCCAACCTGAATTTTACGTTACTTCTTTGTTTCTCTATAAAGTGCACATACGATTTTAACTGTCTCATCATGGCCATGTCTTCTTAGTGGAGAGGGAAGATTGGGGGGGATGATTCAAGATTCAATAAAAACAGCGTTTTCATATGCTTTTAAAAATATGTGCAATGGAGGATGAATGATTTTGTTTGGTTTAATTTTGTTTTATTGCATTTGTTGCTTCCAAAATGGTCATTGTAAAACCAAGACAAATACTGTGGCCCACAGCTTTGCCTTGGGGAACAATACTTCCCTGCGTTGATACAATGCTCTTTCCCTCCAGGAAATTGGCAGGAATGCAATATTTATATATTGTTAACACAGGAATGGTTATATCAACTGAGTTGTAAGTAACGGGGATTTTTTTTTAACTGCCCGAACCGGTCCAAAGCATATTCCTATATGTTAGTGTATGTATAATATGTATAATTCATTAATTGTAGATATTGTTGCAAGTGATTCCCAAATAAATAGTTTGCCCCAGTTAACTCAGACGAGAAAAATACCCCTCCCCCACCTAACTGTGTTCATCAAAACTCTACTACTAAATAGATCTAGAAGAACTCTTTAAAAACTGTCTTGTCATTAAAAGAAAGAGAAATCACACCTCTGGAAATTAATTACTAATTAATAAATGGACATTTATTTTTGTCACATACCGGTACTTACTACTGTCTCAACTACCTGTTTTGGTTGTTCCTGTGGCCCATGCTTCAGGTCTGTTTTGGTCAAGCTGTCATTGTGGTTTCTGATCACTGTTACTGGTTGCTTGAATATTGATGCCGTCTGTCGGATTGGTAAGGCTAAATTGGCATCGTGTCTCATCCCTGTAAATGTTGCCATTAAATTGCTTGGGTACACTGTCACAGATATAATTGATTGGCAATGGATTTTAGGGCAGGGATTATTTTATAATACAAAACAGGAAAACAATGAGGTATTCAAATTCTGTAACAATACAACAATACACATAATATGGAATTTTTTAATGAACATTCTTAAATTCTTAATGGCACGGCGACTGAAAAGGCAGATATTGGCCCGCTAAACTATCCCAATAATACTGCACAAAACCTTTATTAATAATTGATTTAAATAAGAATAGCTACACAACACATAAAGTAAATTTAAACGAGGAAATGGAAAGAAATATATTCCAGTCATGAATGGACCCCTTGACAGGAAAGTTTGGTTAAGATACTGAGAGAAGTCAAAAAACAACATTTCCATTAAGTTTGGTGCAGATTCTATGAAAAATGTATGAAGTAAAGAAAAGAAATGGCAACTTTCACACTTTTTGTAGCAATAAAGGGCAATAACTCTTAAACAGCTAGTGCGCATTGGCTAGTTATTGCACAAGGCCTCCATTATATGCCAACAAACATTTCCACAACCGCCCATCCATCCCCCCGCCCATCTGCTAAGGTTGTCCCCATATAATACTTTCAGTGAGAGGGACATATGAAAAAAACACATGAAGTACGCAACAGTAAACAGAACATGAAAAGCAGCAAATCATAGCACAGACACCAAAACAAAATAACCTAAAATAAAAACACAAAACATTGGTTACAGTGTTCACTTAATCACCCAACTGGCTAATATTATCTTTTCAAATCTTTACAAATCAGAACAATTTAATTATTTTACTTAAGTGGTGAAAGTAGTTGAGAACTAACACAGTGCAAACCCCTGACCTTACTGGTGGTAGTGATACGGGTAATCATGATATAGGTATTGAAACTACTATATGAATTCTGCTGCATCTGCAAACCTATGCCTACATTTCAGGTACATTTCATAGTGTATGTGGAAATATATTTTGTACACAATATAAGAGCAAAGCAATCATTTATAATACTAAATGGACGCACTCAAGATTATTGAAATCCAAAATCATGGTCAGTTTTAAGTTACATATTTCAACCTCACTCTAGGAAAAGGGGGCTTACTGCATGTGAGTTAAGTGTCGTCCCAGATAAGCCTGTGCGGTCCACTTTTCCACCTAAACTGGATTTTCGCTAAGAAGACTTAATTAAAACAAAAAATACAATGAAGGCAAAAGTGTCGGCCCTGATTAGCCTGGGCACACTGCCCCGTTTTCCCAGAGACTTATTTATTTTCGCGTTTATATATCATTAGCCCTTTGCATGCTGGGAAATTTGTCATCTGCTAAAATGTCGTCTGCTGAATTTCTAAAATTAGCATTTTCTTCGTTTTTTTTCAAAGAATACTATCAGAATAGCAAACAGTTTGGATCCTGATGAGACGCCACGTTCTGTGGCGTCTCATCTGGATCCAAACTGTTTGCAAAGGCCTTCAAAATCCAGTTCCAGCGCTCAAAGGGTTAATACGGTACATGTAGCTGCTTCCCATGTCAAGTCCTAAAAGACTGATACTAAGATTTTCAGTTAGTTTTCCTGATTCTAGGTTCATAATGTAGAAAATCATAAAAAATTGTAAGGATCTTCAATTAGTAACTCTACATTGGCGCTTAGGAAAAACAATTAGTAGCCAATTTCGTAACTGTTTTGGCCAAGCATCCAACACAAATTCACACACAAATTTCAAAAATAAACAACTGTATTTTTTCAATCATACAAAAATAAAATGGATGAAAGTAAATTTAAATCTTACAATCTGAAAACATAACAATATAATAAATTCTCAGCTATGAAACAAGAGAACTCAACTTGTTTTAATAAAAATATGTTTAAAGCAGTGAACAGAAAGCTCTATGAAAGAAACTTAAAATAAAAAAGCAAGTGCCATACACAAACCTCTTGCATAGTCATACGACGTTCTTTTTTGTCCCTTACTTTTTTTAAGGGAATTGTTTATTACTTTTCCTGCCCTAAAGTCAAATGCACTGAGGTCAAAATTTTCTCCTAGGAACTTGGCAAGATGAGGTTTGCTTCGAATTTTCATGCCATCAGGACTGAAATGGAAATAAAAATCAATTAATGACCAATTGATTTATATTCTAAAGCTATAAGGACTGAAATGAAAATTTGAATAAGTTTATCAACAATAATAACAAAATCGACCACAACAGCTTTCATGCATATCTTTAATCAAAAGTAGCATACTTAAAAAATAAATCATCATACAGTACAATTACTGGTTCATTAATGACTTATCTAAAAACCATTAGGCTAAAGATTTAGCGTGTTTTATATGAAATTAATTTGAAGGAAATATCACTTTTAAACCATTCGGGATATGATTTTTACAAAATGCACAACACAACATTTAAAAGGAAATTAAAAGATCTCAATGTTCTCTGCACTATAGAGTTTTAATACAAAATAAATACAACCATGCTCCCCATGGGGATGACATGACACTTAACATTTTCAGCATAGTTTTTGCGCGCTTTTAATCGGGATAAAGGACGAACACGAAATACATGAGCACTGTTTAATTGAAGCTACAACTAGTTGTTAACATAAACATTCTTTAGAGTGTTTCCGATTGCAAAATGAATGTAATTATGCTCATATGAGAATTCATAAAAAAGTAGTTGTGTGCTATTTATTCAATTATAATTTGTTAAAACGTTTTATGTGTCGAAATAAAGGTTTTGACGAAATTATGCATCTACATGTAATGCACACTTTCCACATGGATAACACCTCATCCTCAGTCTCCTAAGTAACTGGAAACGATTTAATTGAGGAGTAGCACACCTTAGGGACAAATTATTGAAGTACATGTACATATAACAGACAGGCTCCCCCTGGCCCAAAATTTTCTTTAGCCAACATTTAAGCCAATTGGATTTTTTTGTAGCCAAATTTAAGAAACTGTAGCAAAAGTTTAAGCTAAGCATTTGGGACTGTCTGTTGTAAGTCTAGGGGTGTGAGAGCCTAGATAACTACAATATGAAGCTTTAATATATTAATTACTATTATCATATTGTGAAAAATAAAGCATTATTAATATGATTATAAATACAAGAATGAAATTTGTTTTTAAGTTCATGTTTGACTGCATTTCAAAATGTATGTTAAAAAGTGCTGCTTAAATTTCTTCTTACAATCAAGATTATGTTTCGTGAATATCTTTTCACATGCATATACAACCTGCAATAGTCTATAGATTCTAATCTTAAATGCACACTTTAAACAAAACCTCTTTCAATGTATTTAATTTAATACAGTATAATGACTTTTAGAGTTCTAAGTGTTCTTGTTGTGTTAATTATGTATTAAACTGAGTTAAATCAATTAATTTTAATTGTTTACCTTTCAGTATCTTGTATTACACATCTCCAGTTAAATGCTATTTTAGTAAACTGTACAGCATGACAAACATAATAAAGCAGAATATGCACATGAATCTGATTAAACACAGATCCACTAACATATAAATCAAATCATGTTTGTCTTTTTCCATTGTC
>VMBQ01000565.1:258106-275527 GCA_007657795.1 Dreissena rostriformis | reverse complement strand
GAATAAAAATCCAAGCTTCTGTTTGACACGGACTACGAAAAAGAAACCTGAAACACTGAAAGTATGTGTACAAAAGTACACAAGAAAGTATAAACACCTTATATAATAGACATCTGTTCGACCCGCGGACAAACCACACTGTCGGATGCATTCCTCGCGAATCCAGCCCGGGGGAAGTCCCGGAACTTCACGTCTTTTGTCCATATTGGAATCGTCTCTGTTATACAGATACTTGCTGATACAATGCCGTACTGTAATAATTCCGGTTACACATCAATAAAATATCAGTCGAAGGATTGCTTTTAACAATATAGATTTTGTTACGGTCAGAGATCTTTTACATTTTTTTATTTTGTTTTGATCGATGTAGATTCAACGTCAGTTTTATTGATCAGTCGAAAATTTAATAATGATGTTAATGCATATGATCATCATACTCACTGTAGAGCTTACATACAAAGAACTGAATTTATCTATGAAAGACGGGTAATTACTTGCTCGAGACCGTTAATACACGACATTCTACATTTTGCAAGAGATTTTTCCCGAATGCGTCTTCTAGTTGTGTGACTGGTCAGATATCATCCAAAATTTCTAATCGCCAACGTAACATAACACTGTTTGACGTACCTTGCTGCGTGTATGTGTGTATGTTATGAGTTTGGTACATTCGCAACCGCGGCGCGCGACTGAACTGCATTTTGAGAAGAGCTGGACTGTGTCCGCAGAACCACTTCCTAATTGACTAACAAGAGTTTCATTTGCAGGTCGGACGAATTTATAATTATACATCTCCGCAGTACTGGCTATAAAATTATGTTAATTTCAAATACAATTTTGGTCTATGGTTTTGTGTCCTGTGGTACCAGATTTCCCGAAAGAAAACTCATCTGCCCGGGCACAAATCATTCTCACATGCGGCAACAGCGAGAATAGAGCCAAATTGCGTAAAAACGAGTGTGTCGATTTTTGTAGTTCGGTAGACATTAATGAGCACAATTTGAGGTGTTCGACTCGTACGAGTTCTACGAATGAGTAAAATTGTGTTAAACATTGATATTATTACCCGCCATTCGTTCTTTTACAATTAAGCGCCTACACAGTAACTTATGTGCACATTTCCTTATTGATTAAGCATTTAAGTCGAATTCCGCTGGTGCTCAACAACAGTGGTTTATTTGAAACAACAATATATAAATCACAAACATGCATGATCAAACATTATAAAAACCAACAAGATGGAAACAAATCGTGTCGCACAGCAACTTTCTAAAATAATATACTTGTATCAGGAATAATAGAGAGAAACAACTGATATAATATGCATAAACAAAGTCAACATGACAACATAATCTTAATGTTATAAATCATGGTTAATATAAAACCAAACAAAATAGCACTTCAACACATGTAAGTAGATAAAGAAGTAAAAAGCATTCTAAATTCAAGATTATGTGAATACAAATATAAAAGAGTTATCGTTATTTTAATTCAACATTTTATCCTTGAAAACCTTAGTTTCACATAGAATTTTTCACTTGCATAATTACATATATAGCTAAATTGTTTAACTTAGTGTGGCAAGCAGTATTTGTGTTCAATACATGTTTACATGGAGTTTTCAAAACTCGTTCAACGACTTTATCATTGTTTATATAAATTGAGCCTAAACTCAAAAAAGAAGTCTTTCGAAAAATGTAATGTTTGAAATTACCGTTAGACTGTTAATAGCATAAACATACGAATTATAGTGTTTTTTCTTAAACAAATAGATGCATTATCTGAATGTGAAGTATCATATTCCAGCTGCGCATCAACCGGAAAATGTTTCAGCGTGTCATATATGTAAAAATATCATTTTTTTTGCCATATAGTAACTGAACGCGCAGTGTGTATATATATGTATATGTCAATTACACTCTTTTTATCACACCTAATATTTCTCTTCATGAAACAAATATTTATGCACAACATTACATTGAAAAACACATAACACGCCCTTAATGTCTGTAATATCACCAGCACGTGATGCTCATGCGAACGGATTACTTTAACTTCCTTCGGTAAACCGCGTATTTATCGGCGCTGAATTTATCTCAAGGGTTCCGAATGGTGCGTCCATGACGTGGTCAGGGTGGCTTGGCGCCGAGTAGGGTGGTGGCGGGGAGGTCGCATCGCGCATGAGCTGGGCGTAGCTTGGTGGGGCCTCAACTTGTGGTTCCGCCTCTTGTTCTGGTACCTCGTATTTCACCTGCCTCTGCATCTTTCGGGGACGCTTGTTGAAGTCGGGTCCATACGCTATTACGCTCACCTTCGTCGGTAGGATAGATACTGAAACAATATGTTTATATAATTTACTTTACATATTAAAAATCAGTAGTATGCACATGTACGTACACATATAAATATGTACAGTATATCAGTAAATCGAAATTGCACTTGACCACGTAGCCTTGTAATTTTAAATTGTACACTATACATATAGTCAAGGAACTAATGGGACACATCTGATGATGAATGCAACTTAACCCATTTATGCCTAGTGGACTCTCCCATCCTTCTAAATTGGATCAATTTATTTCCAAAATTAGGGACGTCTAGTATATTTATTTCTATATTTAGAATATTTCTTACAGAAATTCCTTTTCAAAAGCAAACAGCGCAGACTCTGATGAGACGCCGCATCATGCGGCGTCTCATCTGTGTCTACGCTGTTTGCCAAGGCCTTTTTTCGAGACGCTAGGCATAAATGGGTTAACATGACGAAAACTGTGATAGTTCATGCGTCTTTACATAACTCCACGAGCCTTACAGGGTAATTATTTCCTAATGTACGTAACCACGTTGAAGCATCATACAATCGGAAATATATTATTTACAAACATGAATAGTTTTACAGGGGAGCCATGTACTTACTGGGTGTGTTCGTAGCGGGGCGAGTTTTCCTCTTCTGAGACATCTTGTACTTGTAGCAGGCAAACGCCGCGCAAACGACCGCTACAACCAGCAGCCCGCCAAACACGGACAGCAGTACAACGGACAACTTGCTGAAACCGTTAAAACAGCAATGAAAATAACCGTGTATATTATGGAAATCAGTTATAAGTTACATTTGCTTTGACTCATTTAATGTATAAAGCCAAGTGTGGCTCTATCCGTGTTGAATGATCGTCATAAGTAAAGAATGCTTGTTTTCGGTGTGATTACATGTAAAATAATCACTGGAAAGCCAGACAATTGAATATTTTCACATCGTTTGCGCGAATGAAACTATCTTAATTGTTGGCCTTTCCAGTGTGATGTCATATGAGCGCCCCAACAAAGAACAGAAACACATTTCATTTGATTTAATGCTATCGTATATGTTATATATAAAAAAATATTCATATATAGAGAGTGATATAAAACGAATTATATAACCAATAAAGTTCTATATTTTAAAACATACCATAAAATTGCGTATACCTATGCTTCTCGTTCTCCTTTTCCTTGCAACATTCGACATGTTCCCCCCGCTGGCAGCAATTCACCTCGCAAACGAGTCCGGGAAGTATGAAAACCCCTTTCTTCCAAGGCATGCTGGCGCAGACGATGCGGTGCTCCCCCGGTGCGCTACTTCCGGCTTTGTTTCCAGCAGGCTGGTACCCATTCATCGCAGGGAAATGGTTCCATTCTTTGTGAGGCGGACGTGGGAATCCATTCCCGCCCGTAGGGAATTGCGGGAAATGCGAGCGCCAATCAGGTGGCAGCATATTGTTTAGGAGGTCGCTTAAAGGCGCATCATGGCTGTCACTGTCGTGATCTAACTGGTTAAGACTTCCGGACGAAAACAGAGAAACTGTAAAGATGTTTAAAAAATATTATTCTTTTTTTCTGAAATCGCTTATGAGTGATCTGTCATTTTCCTTGAGATAACTTGCTATGGAAGGTCACTTCAATAAACAACTTTCTGTTTTGTTATGGAAAAGAAGACTTAAGACTTAAAATCCCGTTTTCAACCTTAAAAGCATGATTTTTTTTTAAAGCTTTATATTTTTTGTTTTGTGTACAAAGAGAAACGTCCTCTAAAAATAATCATTGAATAACTTGTGGATACTAAAATTGTTCCGCATATAAAAAGTTGAATTACTTCAAAAATCGTAAGAAAATATAACATTTCTGGCATTTCTGTAAATTAAATATAGACTGTTAAAACTATGAATCAATTTGAACCGAAAGAAACTCACCTAAAACTGCAATTCCTAACAGCCTCGCCATTTTGAATTGCCGGTAGCTTCTTAATTGGAGCGAAAACGACGCAATAACCGCTGGATGAATTTCTGAATATTGGTTATGCATTATAGATCAAACCAAACCGATTTGGCACATGTCCAGGATCAGTCAATTAAATATCGCTGAAACATAATACGTTTAAATAATGCATTGATATTTGCGATGGTTTAAAGACCGTTCAATAACAATGTCTTCCGTGTTAAACTATAAACTTTTCTAGTTATACAAATACAAACTTATTCAAATGTATGTTTATACGGTCACGGCATGAGATTTTCAATCTAGCGTTCGATACAGCGCCGTCCTTCATTGAAGTTAAAATTACTGTAATAAAACCGGGTTTATACCACCTGATCATAATGCGCTTCTATGCTGTCGCGTTAGAATATTAACTATACGTTAAATATGTAATGGTTAAATGAATCAAGCATACTTACAAAACACAAACTTCAGTTCATCATTTTAATGTGTCGATACCTTCCAGTTATGAAATACGTGCATTACATGTGTTATACGTTTTAAGTAAATGACATGTATTGATCGTTATATTGCTTCACGAAATTACGGTTTGTCTCCTAGCAATTGATAATTGTTTATATTTACCAACAGTTCATGCATGCAAATACTTTTTCGACGTCTGTCCTTACATACAAGACATACACATATGTCTGATGGCTCCGACCCCTGAACATATTCTTGATTGTTTTTCATATATCTTTTAATTATATTGATTAATGAAGTCTGAACACCTTTTTGGATCAATCAACAGTTCATAAGTATTGTGAGTAACTTGAAATAAGTTGCCACATTTGGGGCCATTTTAAACGACATATTCCCTTAAATAACTTTTCTTAGCGAACTAATCTATGTGCGTAATGTACTTCAATCAAAACCAACTTAGAAATCGATGTTTCGACTAAAGTAGTCTACAGGACGGAAACTATGATACTTCTGCAAGAGTTATCTCGCGTCGAAAGTTATTTGCGCAAGATTTTCAATTTTTAATTGGTTCCCAGTTATCTTATAATACACTACAGTACCAGGCAAAACACTTACCACGTTTGCTGCAATCATTGCATCATACAAATAAAGTAAAAAGAAAAAAAAGAAGTATGAAAACAACTTTCAATGCTGAAGTAAGGAAGCATATAGTTTGAAAGGACTTACACGCAAATTACACGCAAAAAGTTGCGATTTTCATGACGGGACTGGACAATAATAATAATACCTATAAACTATGATTTTTTTCTGCACACGTGTGAGAGAAAATGCATTTGTCATGTAGTAGAACCAATATAAAGATTCTTACACAATAATGCCATTAAGAAGCAAAAAAAAAAAGAAAAAAAAAAAGAAGCAGACACATTTTTTGGCTGATAAACCCTGCCATACTCACGGGCGTCGACATCTGTCAGAATAGGAAAGTAAGACACATGCAATCCAGATGACTTTGATGTTTTCTAAACGCATTATAATGTGATATGTCTGCCATACGCACACACATGAGACCAAAAAACTGTCGTGTCATTTTGATTTTGATATTATTTTGTCTTTTGCGGTCTTGGATCAAAATTTCCATGTGCTCCAAAACTACAAAACTAACTTTAACATATTATCTCTGACTAAAACTGGTTAAAGGATTAGCATTTTGTTCTTTTTTGATCAATTTATCTATGGTTTATGTAGCCAAATATCAGTTAGGGATTTAATTTTATTTTTTCATAATTTGTGTGAGTTATTCTGTGTGTAAGTTTAAGTTAAACATCACGCATTTAAGAATACGGACTTTTTTCCACACGCGATTTAGTAAAATTATTTTGAAATCATAGGCCGTATACCACTTTACGAAAAACGGTTTGACTTTGAATGAGTGCAATACTAATATTTATTTCATACACTAATATCATTACGCAAACGATACAATACTGTATGCAATTAACATGAGACATTTCGTTATTAAACATAATAAATGTCGGCGTCGATGCTTTTGCTTGAAGCCGGCTCTTTAAATAGCATCATAATACAACGTCTAGTCGTTTTGGACGACAGAAGCTTACTATTTTAATTTGCATCAGAACATGTACTTTCTGGTTGTCTATGGCTTTTTAAAAGCAATATATCTGGTCGTAAGTTGGTCCTCTAGTGATAATACCCTGGCGCAAGCACTCATGAGCACTCATGAGTCGCAGATTCGATCAACCCTAACCTATAATCTCGTCTTTTGCTTGTCAATGAGACATTAAACCGAGGTAAAGTGTTCTAGGTGCTTCCTAAAGGGCACTTAAAAGAGAAAGGGTCGTATCGTCCCTGTAACGGAACAACTCTTCTATATTGCACTATCCCCGTAAGTGTACTACACGTTTTTTTGAAACTTTATAAATCATGGGAACGAGATAACTAACTCTTGGCAAAGAGGTAGTTAGTCGTGGGAACGACTAAGTACATGTAAGTCGTGGTAACGATATAGCTTATAAGTTGGAACGACTCAGTAACTCGTGGGATCATCATAAACCTAGCAGAAAACACACATTTTGAAAAGCATTTCAAAGAGCGGATCTGTGCGATGTATCGGTATGTCGTCCAAAATTATATTAGCTTACCATTAAATCAGCCATTTTGCAACATGCGTTAAACAGCCCGAGTTTGATTTGTTGATGATGTCGTTACCACGAACAATTTATCTTTTCCCACGAGTTTCTAAGTCGTTTCAATGAATTCGCCAAGACGCTCACAAGAATTAGCTGTGTTGTTCCCACGAATTACAAAATTGTTCCCACGACGTACTAACTCGTTCTGACGGCTTACTTACTTATTCCAAAGACTTTCTACTCGTTATTACCCGCAAGGTGTTTACGTATTAAGAAGTAGTACTTTAGTACAGGGCCGTCGTCGGACTTTTCAAAGTGGTCAGGCTCTAGGAGCCGTAGGCCTGCGAGCGCCGAAGGCGCGAAGCTACTAGGGTGGTCCGGGCCTCCCCCCGGACAATTTTTTGAAACATAAAGGATAAATCATGACATCTGGAAGGTTTTGAGGCCAAAGTGCACGATCTTACTAAGTTACACGGCGCCGCTCCAGGCTCCATATTATTTGCAAATGCGATAAACTAGGGAAGATAGTTTGAAAATAGTTTGTAAATTTGCTAAGTTGCAGTGCTGTAGCACCTTTAACATATTCCAAATACACAGCTGCGCCTTTCTCCTCGAGTAAAGAACTCCTCTGCAATTTTAGTTAAGTCAAGAGAGTCCGTTCTTTGCTTATGAACGTGCAAAGTCATAAGGTTGTTGAGTCTAGTTTGGATCATTGTGCTTCTCAGATATGTCTTACCCGGTAATTCTCCGAAGCGCAGAGAACGTCCTCTCGCTTGTGGCATTTGTAGCTGGTATTGTCAGTAAGTGCCGCGACATCTGAGTAGATCAGCCGCCATGTAGGTGGAAGCTTGCGCATATAGTCAAGTACGTGTGACAGTCGGATCTGGTCATTGTGTTGTTTAGAAAAGTGTTTTCGAAGTTTCCAATTGAACTTTCAGCGTGTCCTTGTTTACGTCATCTGAATAAAATTCAGTCACAAAGAGAAACTCTTCACTGTGATACTCGTAGATATACGATGCAGCCTTAACAATAAGGTCTTCTATATTTCTGAGTACTTTAAGGCCTGGCTGATCAAACCTGTCCTGGACACAATGTATAACCAGATCAAGAGCTTCAAAGTAGATGTGTCTGTAATGGTCAGCCATGGAATCTGGGAAAAAATGTTCGGCATCTCCAAACTGAAACCGTTTGGGTACTTTTCGTTTTCTTGGCATCGATGGTTCATCGACATCCAGATGCTCTGCCTTTTGGTTCACATCATCGAAGAACTGATTGAATGCCATTTCATTTCTTAATCTTTTCAGAGTGTCAATTCCGTAGTTTTATATTTTGTGCAGAGTGACACAATGATATAGCCTTGTTTCGTTTGTTTTTTTCTTCAATTTAAAGAAACAGGGTCAAAGGATTTTGATACATGACGATCAATCTCATACCTTCAATTGCACGTCAGGCAGAAATCAACATCTGCACAAGCATTGCCGTTACGGTACAATATTGCATTTCTTATGTTCATCTATAAGTTTGAGTTTCTTGGACTTTTCATTTCCTTCAAGATGTGAACGATGGGCTTATAGCATTTTTCTTGTATTTTTATTATTGCAACATAGCGATGGTTATCATTTTACTCACTTTGATGTCTTTCCTCGTTTCTTGGAAAATAATTCGTCTGCATCTTCCGGTGTTAACATCAGGGACAAATGGAGTGTACGGTGGCTCGTTTGTACCATCGGAAAACAACGAAGTTAGAAAACGGATAGAACTACCGGAATTTTATCACTTTTGCAACAGCATCAGTTTTGTATTGAAAATCGGCGTTTTTTTTTTAAAATAAGGAAGCATGGTTAAATATGTCTGATCCAGAGGAGATTAATTAAGCATTTTTTTTTCTTTTTTTGTCAAAAAGTGGTCAGGCTAAAGCCTGACCGGCCGACGGCCCACGACGGCCCTGTAGTAGTGTTAATGACATAAATATACATGGAAAGCAAATGCCACAACTATGTCACCGTACGTATGTAACTGTTGCTTTGGCGATCCGATTTGGAAAACTGAAACGTTTTTTCATGTGTTTATCAATTGTATTTCTGGTTGAACGGTTCTATACTATCCACTGACCGCGACAACTAATTGTGCGAGCTTTATGATTTACTTTTAATGGAGATCGCCAGCCATTGTGAATACTGATGTTCTTAAAATAGCTAACTACGGTTGCCACTGATAAGCAGGCGTAAAGAACAATGGTATTTCAAAAGCCTGCCTTAATTATACAATCCAACTTAAAAAAAAAGCTATCACGAAGACTTCTTCAATTATTCAGCTCTGGCGTAAACAATGGCCATCGCGAACGGGTTCGTCTTGGTCCGTCTCGTACATGGAAAAGAGTAACAAGCTAACAGGAAGGTGTTGACTTATAACCTCTATTTCCCGAAAAGCAGATGGCTATGAAATGCTAACGTTCGAATAAAATATATCATGTTTATACTAAGCATCGGTCTATGATTTTTATTTGTGAGCGAAGCAGACGCAATTTTGCAAATCAGTATGCCTTAGCTACGGTAGGGCCCGTAACCCATGACTGCCTGTGTGGATAACTCCAGTCAAATTTAGCAGACGACAAATGCTTAAAGCATTTCTGTTTATATTTAACTGGTACACTGCAGCAGACGACAGCCTGTAATTATGCAAACAATAGGTTTAAGAGCTTGTGGGACATATTGGCCAGTCTAGTGTTTAAATCAGCTTGTGCGATGACATTGGTAAGTTTATCATTAAAATCTGTACATATTGGCTGCCTTCAGGGAAAACGGGGCTTAATTCTGCATTAAAAGTCTGTCATGTGGGCAAAATTGTTTCTCAATAATTTAAAGAAAATAGACAGAGTATAAGATACACATATCACAACATGTACATGATTATAGGCTTGTTATTCTTTAGCAAAGCATCAACATTTTCTGAAGATGGTTGCCAGTGCAGCGACCAATTGTGAAAATAAAGACATATTGTTGTTATTTTGTCTAAGTTATCTCTATAACATAAATACGAGGATAAACAGTCACACACATCTCGACCTGTGCTTTAAGACACACTCTTTAAAATTTGAATGGGTTGTGTTCATTTCAAACTTGCGATATAAAAAGCTATAACATAAGTTTGAAAACTGAGTTGCTTCTAAGATTATGCAATAGCGAACAAATTCAGTGCCTTCAGCGCTTTGATATATATTCTGGTTTACCTGCCCCTGATACTACGTGAATGAGTCAGGCACGGACGAGAAAATCGCCAGACAACAACCTGCGATATGCATATTCAACCGATCAGAATGTTTCCTTAGAACTCATAAATCCGGGCTCGTATTCAACTTACACATTTTATATTTCAGACTTAGAATAAAGAATAATCTTTTAATTTGAATATTTAAGAAGTGCTATCGTCTTGAGTCTAACTTGGCATTAACCACATATAATTACATCATACCTCATTATGTTCATGACACAAGCACCAGTGGGAGCCTGTATGTGTGCAAACCCTGAAGCAATTGTTCTTTGGGTTAAGTCGATTGCATATCATTTCTCTTCGAAAAGCTTGAATAAAACAGACACTGGTTTCGATTAATATACCAGGCAATGCTTGAGTACATAGATGTATATTGAATTTAATAAACTTCGTTGTGTTGTTATTGACACTGTATTTTTTAGTTTATGGACTGTAATATGCAATGCATAGATTCGCCCCATAACAGACTGACCCCTGTTCAATAACAAACTTGCCCATGTAACAATAACTATTCGCCCATTCAAATTAACATCTTCATCTAGATTAATTATTAAGTTATGGAGAATGTTCTTAACATTACTAATAACTAATATGATTTGTCAGATGGGTCAGTACAAATCTAACACTGACATGATAGCAAAGAGGTTGTTCTTGAACTAAACTTCAACATTGTTCACATTATTGTTTGTAATAATTTATGTGAAGTTAAGGCATATGTATCTAAATGGCGATTGTGGTGCAATAATTTATTTTGTTGCATATCTGTTGTTTGTCTCATTGAGCTTATTATTTTCAATATCAGCAGCTCAACACTTTGTGTAAAACGGATACGTGATTTCCATGATTTCTATAAATAAACAAGTTTGTTTGCTACCCATTTATTTCAGAGTATGAAATCATATGTTGGACGTTTATGTTTTAAACTCCACGAAGCAACATAGTTTGATCACATTGAATCTCACTTGCCTAAATACCTCAACTATTACTACTTAAGTATTTCAAATGTCACTGATTTGAAACATGATTATTATTACCCGACTGCCATGCCGTTTTCAGCAATCTGGATTGGAATACATTATCTATATGGAGTAACATTATTAACTTACACAGCTTCTATCAGCGGACTGTTAATGGGTTGGTTCATAACTTCAGGATAAATACAACTTTGTTTAAATGGCTTGTTTTACATGCATTATTCGTTTTTGCTACTTTCAGGGTATGTGGTCAAAATAAAGTTCCGAAACACAGAGATCATGGAAAAAGTAATATCTCCAAAATCCCTATAGTATGTTAATGTACACTAAACATGCGATGTTATCGAATTTAGCATAATCAGAGACGTATATAACAGACGTTATCTACGTCTATGGCATAATCAGATCGCTCATTGCTCGCAAACGGCATTATACAGTTTTGAACATATTTTTGCTTTAAAAATGTAAAGTGATTTGTTGAGAAACTTACTTTTTGTTCAAATGCATTACTGTAAGCAAGCCATCCGTTTTTTGGTTTGTGCTAGGCGTACTATCTTAGTACTCTTTGTATATCAGCCTATGATTCTATACTTTTCAAGTGCAAATAATCAAATGCAAATATAATAACAAAGTTGGATTTATCGATATACAACACAACTTAGACAAAATATGTAATTAAGTTATGAGGCCGGTAATACACGACATTGATCGTTTTAATTAGAGCTAGTAGTCTGTGGTTATTTCCGAAATCATGTCATTTGAAGCATTCGGCGTTATAGTCTATCAGCCAGATGGGTTGGGGTGTACCATCTGAGTGATATGCAAAACAACACATATCTTACTTGATTGTATACTCAATATAAAGAAACAAAATGTGTGATAACAATCTCAGTTGGGCAGCTATAAGTTATTATTGAGCTGTTTCTATGGCAACCGTCAGACTTTGACTAAATAGCTAGTTTAGCTAGTATGATTCTCAACTATTTCTTCAAAATTGGTTCTAGAAAAAAAAGTTTGATGTTAAAATGAAGATTATGATTATTACCTAGTATGATCTATAGTTAAATATGCAAATAAGTACATTTGCATATCTATGAATATTAATGAGATTGCAAGAAAATTTCCTTAAAATTAGCGAACCTCCAAAATACTACATGCGATTTGCGGTTCAATTTCTCCCAGACAATTTATGAAAATTAAGCTATTTGATGCCCCATCTTCAAAGGAGAAAAAAATACCAAAAGTTGCCAGTACCAGACTGTTATCAACCATTTTCATATGCTACTGGCACGCATCTTCCAAGATATATAGGTGTAGTTTTGCCCCCCTTACTTGTACACCCCACCTCAATTTTGGGTACTTGGCTGAAGGACTATTAAGCGTTTGGCGTTTACCGTATTGCAGTTAAGACTTCAGCATTTGACCAAAATCGGTTTGTAACAAAAAGTAAAGAATACAAAACCCAACAAATAATACAAATTTGCATATTATCATTGCAGAAGTGCAATATGAACAATAATCTTATAATAAATTCATTTATAAGTAGATGCAGAAATAGGCACGAAGTAATTGGAATAGAAATTTTGACCTATTTTGACAAGAAAACTGCTCTTTAGTAATAGTAGGACACGAATTATCTTATTTTCTATCAAACGTGGGAATATTGAAAACCCAGAAACATTATACGGTTAAGAATTCTTGTTAAAATTAGCTAGTCTTCTATCGAGGGAGCAATTGTTTATGGAATACTGGACAATACATACAGCATAGAATTCAACATACACATGATTAAAGCTGGCGCCACGTCTTCGGACAGTCAGTACAAAGCATTGTGGTTTAAAAAAGTCGAATGTTATGCATACATGATAAAACTATCTGATCTTACACAAATGCAAAACCATACAACCAATACTAAGACTTTTTGAGTTACCTTTCGAACGCAAAACGAATTTTTGTAGGTACATGTCTAACACAACAACTCAATTATCAACATGTCGTACGTTAATATTTTATATTATGCATAACGTGGATATCCAAAATCATCGTCGGCCTAAAATGACGAGGTCAAATGATAATCATGGATCACGATGTAAAACGTCTGCTAGCACAAACGACTCAATAATGCTCGCGACAGAAAACGATCGATACCCGAACACTGAATCCCCAAAATTATGTTTTGCTTTACTTATCTGTTCATGAATTAGCATAAAGAACATCATAATCAGCGCTATATGACGCCCAGTCGTCAGATTGATGGATGTCTTGGCTCTCCAACAACGATATTCACATTCGCTTTATGAATAGAGTTTACATGATTTGATTTCAGGATCCTTGCTAAGACGTATGGGCATTTCAATGAACACGATTAAACTGTTCCTCGATGTGCTGCTGTTACTGATACATAATCACTACTGCCTTTCAGGGAGTCTGTGTATCTCGTGAACATGTTATAGTATGCTTGCTCCAAATGTCCAGGAAGCTTCTTTCCTAGTAAATTCCCCTTCACTGAATTTTACATTTATTTGTCTCATATTCAATAATGCCACCAATTACTTAATCTTGTTGGTGAAACTCGTATAGAAAGTGTATACATGAAAAGGAGAGATAATTTTTGGTACGAGTTAACTCGAGTACATTCAAAATCCATATACAAATGAAATGTTTTGACGGATAAGACTGCTTGTACAATCCTTCAACACAATGACCCTTCAATAAGGGAAGATTTCTATTCTCGTGCGACCTACAAGCAGAAATGAAGGCGCTGTCAGGACGCATTAGTAGGGATTAATGTTACTTCTTCCGACTTGACAATTTATTACATACTGATTTATCGTCTGCGTAATAACATCGGCGAAGCGTTTCTTTGAATATTTGACAATATTTGTCACTTTTGTGCATCCTCGCTGAGGCGGGTTGATACAATTTCTTCTTGTAGCCTATAATGCCATTTCTTTGATAAAAACTAATGCGATTCGTCGTCAATACCATTCAGAGCACACCGTGTACATCATGGCTTTCAAGGGACAAACCTGTCTAACGCCTGTGTATCAATGGATGAACACTTACATGACTACTCTGGCATGATAGAGGTTATTTTAATATAATGTAATATATGAAAGTAAAAGGGACTGTAAACCACTAATGACGAAAAAAAGAAAAGTTCTAAAATACCGTATTTTTTTTACAATTATTAGTTTTTATTGATTAAAATAGCATGACTGGTATATTAAATTACTTGAAAACAGTTAATATTTTCAGTATATTCGGTAATAAAATTTCGCGATGTGAAATCGAAAGTACATCGCGAAAAAATAGGTGACATAACGATATGCACACTATAAATAACGCAAGTAGATTGATCATTTTATATATACAAGATATACAATTCACTACGCATGCACAATTTGCATTCCTGGGTTTACCACGTGACGATGATGATTAATCTACTAGAGTTATTTATAGTTAACTTGTAGTTACCTGGTAGACATACCCAGTAAAAATAAATAAATAAAAAAATAAACTTAAAATAAAAAAAAAAATACTTTTTTTCAAGTAATGTTATTATATAGTCGTGATATTTTAATCAATATAAACTAATAATTGTAAAAAATACGGTATTTTATAACTTTTCTTTTTTCGTCATTTGTGGTTTACAGTCTCTTTTAAATGTCGCGACAAAGAAACAAAATAGACAAAACATTTTTCATTTGAAGTGTATATAATTACAATTTCGGAAAATCATATTAATCCAAAAAGTCACACCGCTAGTTGGAACAGATGCATGAATATACACTGTGACGCGTTTCTATTACAATTCATAAATCTTATTTTGCCTCAAAATGTAAACCAAGAAAAGAATAATAACTGTAATAAATACATTCTGAGTCTTAAAGCCATTTTGGTTTACTTGGTAATTTTATTCACCCTTAGTGCATTATTTTATGTTGTTGTAAACGTGTGCATTTGTTATGTTTGTTTTGTAAGGGAAAACACAACAACACACTTGTATATAGTAAATGTATCATGATTTATTCTCTATAACATTGATATTTTGATGGCTGACTCACTAACAATGATTCCGATATGTTGCGGACGCTGGTGGTCATTTCGACAGTGTCTGACCAAAACAATAACTACTGAGTTCGATCTTCGTGGCACATAATGTAAGGGGAACTTTGAAAATGTAAGTATAGAAAATGGACGTTCTCGTGGAATGAGGTCCAAAGGCCATGCTCGTCAAATGGTAAAATACCTAATTAGAAAGACGTCATGGAAACATTATACTTTTAATTTGGATAGACGGAGGAGAAACTAATTATGATCTTCCTGTAGTTTAGAATGTAACACTTCTTATAGACTTTTTTTGTGAAATGAAACCATCCATTAGGTAAACATGGTTTGCCTGGAGATTGCTTTTATGTCATGGTCATCATAAATACAGAAAAATAATTACCATAAAATGAAACTCGTCTCATGCAGGGTATTAAAACTGACGATTCACGGCGAAAGAAAGAGTGAAAATGGCGATTTTATTAAAGAAAATTATTCCTTCAAGTTTGGAACGAAAAAAAAACGCTTTAACAAAATAAGAGTTCCGTAATCAAGTTGCGTTGAAGTTATACACCTAGATTCTTATTGAGTAAAACGTTTACACTAAATACATTTTACAATGTCGTGTTCTGTTTACATAGATATATTTTCTTTTCAACACATAATTGTTTTAATAACGGGTCAACGACCATGGAAATAGTTATTTATAGCAAGTGAAGAATGAGCAAGGTGGTTTTATTATACTGGGCTTTCGTGATGCATATTTCATGAAGGAGTATCATATTTGCTTCCAATGCGAGATGGGTCACCTATATATAGATGTTAACGGTGTGAAACTTCAGCTGTACCAACAGGGGAGACATCTTTATACATCGCGAGGTCATCTATTTATGGCAATTGACGCGTTGTTTCAAGCCCCATTAATACTAAAAAATCAACGGAAATTTCGTAAAGAATTTCTTAAAATAAAGTTATCCACTAAAAAAATCAATGTTTTCCTTATAGCAATAGCCAAAATTTCAAAGTCAGATGTGTTCTGGTAAGAAAGATTTTTGTAGATACAAAATGCTTGTTTTTAATTTTTCGTGTCACAATGAATTCCATTTTAATTTCCAGCACTGATATCTATTCATACGACATACGAACACTAAAATGGTACCATATTAGTGTTTGTGTGTCGTATGAATATATATCGTCGAGGGAAATTAAAATATAAGTTTTCATGCCACAAAAAAAATAAAAACCAGTCTTTTGTATCTACAAACATCCATTTTACCAGACCGCATTGAGATTTAAGCTATTGCTATAAGGAACACTGATGTTTAATTGGGTAACTTTATTTTACGAAATATTGTTCGAAATTTTCGTTGATTTTTAAGTATAAATGGGGCTTTAACAGTCTAACACATCACAACAGCACTAGACACAACACCATAACAAATACGTACTTAAATGCATGAAATATGTGTCAACGCCTTGAAACGGCCAATGCAAATTAGTGGGGGTGTACGTAGTTCACACTTGGCCCGGAGTGTAACATAGCTGCAGGTCCAACCATACTTTCATAAATAGAAATAGATGTTTTAATAATATGAGAAAATGTTAAAAGGTTTATTTACATTAATATTTATAAATAAGATAACTAGTATAATTAAATCTTATATCATAATAATATGAAGAACATATTTGAATATAAGAAACAATAATAACGTAAATGAAATTTAGAAATTTAATAACAAATCTTTAATGATTACGATTTTCGTGCATGTACATACTTTGCTTTTATTGTAAAATAGCCTTAATCAGCGATTTGAAAGGTCAAAGATAGTATATTTAGATATATGCACCTGCTACTGAGAGACGTTTATTTTAACAAGGTATTCAGTTGATAAAATGATCAGAAATATTGACACGGAAATTCTAATCATGATAAGCTATTTTAATCCCCATTGTTCTATACCGGTCGAGGGAGCATTATTATAACCTGTTGTGATAGACTCTATAAACTGATGCAACGAGAATCTTAATCCTTGTAAATTATCTCTCAGTACAGTACATTAAATAGTCGAATCAGATGTATAAGAGTATTAGTAAATAAATGGGTTTATACTTGAAAATTAGTTCGTTCCCGGGGAACGTCTTGTTATCCAACCAATCAGTAAATAACACGGGTATTCTATGAAGCACTTTGACCAATCAAATATGTTGTAAAGAGTATCTTTATTTTAGATAATTGTGTATTTGAATATAAAACTAGATGTTGAAGT
>VMBQ01000565.1:171094-255696 GCA_007657795.1 Dreissena rostriformis | reverse complement strand
TTTTTCCATCTACCAGCATCTATTTCTAAATTATGTGCAGATATTCTTAATCTTGAAAATGCAATCCTACAACTGTCTATATTAACCTGGTATAAATATGGCTGTAACTTAAAAATAGAATGCATAGTATATGAACTAGATCGTGTTGACTCGTTTAATACATTTATCCAATTTTGTAAAAATACATATCTGATTCTTTCTTAAAACGCGAGAAGAAACATATTTATGTCCCCAACACCTTGATATATCCACGCATGGGAAAAACCTATAGATTGTAATAAAATCTTAACACTATATGCCCATGACTTGGTATCATTATTGTTTTCTACATTTTCTAACATGGTATTATATACTATTTTTGCATATTTAATTGGTTCCATTTGTAATTTTACACCAGTATTTTATAACATGTACATAAAATTTATTTTTCATTGGGGTTCTGCCCTGTTCCCCGAATACGAAATTATTTTGTGTTTGATACCTTACACCGAGTAGTTCTTTGCAAAATGTTAAATGTATTCTTTCTATTTGTATGGTATTTTTGTTTAGCCCCCAAACCTCTGATCCGTAACTTAAGACTGGTGCAATTAATTTATCGAACAAATCTAACTTGTGACTTATTGACATTGTGGAAAATCTTGTAAAACAACTTTTTAACTTAAAAATAGCTTTCATAGCTTGACCTGTCAGTGAAATAAACGTACCATTAAAAGAGCCCCCCGTTGTAAAGACAATCCCAAGATAAGTAAAATGTTGAACAATTTCTATTTTTTTCTCCATATATGTAAAAATAACGTTTTTTCTCAGTGAACCTTTTCAAAAAATCATAATCTTAGTCTTATCAGTATTTACACACAGCTTCTATTTTTCACAGTAAGCTTCTAACAAGTGTAATCCGTTTTGAAGTCCAGTTTCAGTTTCTGATAGCTGTACGATATCATCTGCATATAACAGCAAAAATAATTTTATGGTACCAATATCTAGCCCTCGGAAGTCATGTAATAGAAAATATTCTTCAATGTCGTTGAGGTACATTGAAAAAAAAAATGGTGAGAGCGATTCACCTTGTTTTACACCAAGAAAGCATTCAAAATCTTCACTGAGCTGATTATTATTTTTTACTTAAGATCTGACGGTAATATACATCGCTTTAATTATATCTAGCATTTTCCCCTTTAACCCCAAATTTTATCAATTTTAACCAAATAACATCCGTAACCAGGTTATCAAATGCCTTTGTACAATCAACAAAAGCTGTATATAGTTTCTTACCATTGTTTATCAGATGCATAATAGCACTATGTAGTACAAAAATGTTGTCGACTGTTCCCATTTTCCCTCTAAAACCTGCCTGTGCTTCGATATATACATGATATTTCTCTGCCCAATTATTCAACCTAGTATTAAGAAGTTTTGTAAACAGTTTTCCGAATGTGCTTAATAACGTAATGCCCCCTATAATTTTCTGGTAAAGATGCTTCCCCCTTTTTATAAATCGACACTATATGCCCTTCCGCCCATTTATCTGGAAAATGACTAGCGTTAAACAATTTATTAAACAACGTGTGCAGAACATTAATAAATGATTCATTTTGCACTCCGCATTTGAAGAATTCATTTAAAAGTTTATCTGGTCCAGCGGACTTGCCATTATTTAAAGTTGCACATGCCTTTTTAATATCCTCTACACTTATTGGACTATTCAGTTCATCGAACATCACCTGTAGTTCTCCGTTTAAATATCTTTCATTAAAGTATGAAATGTCTTCGTCCGGTTGAAAAAACAAACAGATTGGGGATCATTAACAGATTTAAAATATTAAAAAAAAATGTTGAGTACTTATGGCGTTCTTATCTTGCACAACAGTTCCTTTCAATAGTTTCCAGTACGTTTTAGCATTTTCAAGTTTTGACTTTTCTAATTTTTGAGTTTAATTTTCATCAAAAACATTTTTTTTTCTTTCTAACTGTGTTCTTATAAGTATTCCTTGCCTGTACCATTTCCTGTTTTGTTTCTATATTCGGGTGATTCCTATAGGTATTAAGACATTTATAATATTTTGATTTAGCATCGTAACAATTCTTATCAAAGTGTAATTTGTTCGCGACTGAAAACGATCAATACCAGAACACTTAATCCCCAAAATTATGTTTTGCTCTACTTATTTGTTCAGGAATAAGCATAAAGAACATTATAACCAGCGCTGTACGACGCCCTGCCTCCAGATTGATGGATGTCTTGGCTCCCCAACAACAATATTCACATTTGCTTTTATGAAACGAGTTTACATGATTTGATTTTAGGATCGTAGCTAAGACGTGTCGGCATTTCAATGAAAACGATTGAAATGTTCCTCGATGTGTGTATATTACTGGTACATGATCACTTTTGCCGTTCAGGGACTCTGTGTGTATTACGTGATCATGTTTAAGTATGTTTGCTCCAATTGTCCAGGAAGTGTCTTTCTCAGTATACTCCTCTTCATGGAATTTTACATGTATTTGGATCATTGTCAATAATTCCATCAATTACTTAATCTTGTTGGTAAAACTCGTATAAATGTTGTACACCATCTTATACATGAAAAGGAGACATAATTTTAGGTATGAGTAAACTCAAGTACATTCACAATCCATTTACAAATGAAATGTTTTGCCAGATTAGACTGCTTGTAGAATCCTTCAATTGAATGACCCTTCAATACGGGACAATTTATATCCTCGTGCGAACTATAAGAAGAAATGAAGGCGCTGTTAGGACGCATTAGTCCGGATTAATGTTACTTCTTCCGACTTGACAATTTATTACAGAATGATTTATCTGCCGCGTTATAACGTCAGCGAAGCGTTTCTTTGAATATTTGACAATATTTGTCATTTTTGTGTTTCCTCGCCAGGGCGGGTGATGCAATTTCTTCTTGAAGTCTATACTGGCATTCCTTTGGTAAGACGTACTAAAATGCATGAAATATGGGTCAACGCCTTGAAACGACCAATGCAAATCAGTGGGGGTATACGTAGCTCACACTTGACCCAGAGTTACTGGCAAAACATCGAAGTCTACATGAAAATTCACATCAAAGCACCACATTTCAAATTAAATATCAGTTAAAAGAGAAAAAAAAACAGTTGAGGCTCGCTCTTGAAAAACGAGGCTGAATGCATTTGCGAGAAGGGGCGTGTAAGATTAGCTTGCGCATTTCGTTTTAAGCTATACATGTTCGTAATGCAAACATTTTCTGTGTTTTGCCTTCAAGTAAGAAGAATAAAATATTTGTTGAAGGTATGTTTCTGAAAAATACAGTTAACAATTATGTTTAATTTTATACCAAAGAGTCATGTTTAATTTTATACCATATACTGTTTGGTTGACTGTGAAAATAGTTAGTAATTATGAACTCTGTTCTTTTTAGCCTCATGTCAATTTCTATGCATTCGAATTTTAAATGCATTTGTATATTTTGCACGTGTGATTTGTAATATATGTCAATCTATGTCGGATAACAGTTTGCTATTTAAGTTTGAAAATAACAATAATATAAATAAAACAAGCATATGACGATAGCATATAGTGATAGTGCAGTGAAATACCAATTTAATCTACCAGTAATAACAAAAAAATAATCCAAAACTGATTTATAAAGTTCTATGATAACTCAATTACGTAAAACAAGTCTCAATTTTATTATACAGTGTACGTTCTAGCAATAAGTACTTAATGCTATATTAGTTTTTGCACTTAAAAAAATCAGCATGTTGTGTTACAGAGATCTTTACTTTTCATGCTGTAAGAAAAAATAAATAAAGTTCCTGAACATTATTGCAGTAAAGGCAGTCCTTGAAGGGAACTCCAATATGATAGATCACATCAGCAATCGTTGACGGATCTTTCATCATTGTGTTTTTACACGCAGAGCGAGGAGCGGCGGGAAAACCGGAATACACCTACTGATACACCTTCATAAAATCACTAAATCCCAGTCTACACCTACTCTCTCATGGGTCTCTTGCGGTTGAATCCGCACGTAATATGTCAGCAAGTGCGGGGATTGTCGTTTATCATACAGTTGAAAAATATAATGCTAAGACGATTATATTAAATCATGAAAAATAGATCATTATATTTTATAATTATAATATGTATTTCACATTTAATTCTACTTATAATCATACATTCGAAAGAAACCCAATAAAAGTATGATAATTTCAAAACTATTATTTTGCCAAATGTTTTTTAATTTGTTTGAGTTTTGAATTGGAATCATTTTACATATTCATTAAAACTGTGTAATGAATAAATAATGTCACAAAACGACTAGAACCGAACTGAGGTACAACATAATCCCATCCGCAAAGTTACAGACTCTTACAAATCACAGATTATCTAATAATACAACAAAACATCTGTGTTATACCATATCACACTACCCTTATACATAAATTAAAAAATATCTAAAGTTGCTTGATATTCAGACTTTATATAATAAACTTGTTAGATCAATTTAAGTTACACGATAATAATTATATCAATATGCAAAAATTGGCAATACATATTTCTTATTCCATAGTTATGCGTCACTATTATTATTAATAATCAGATTCCAGTTGATGTCAATACTGGTTGAAATGAACATGATTGTTTGCAGACGAAATGTTTTACAGCGAAAGGCAAAGGTGGTCCATGGATATTTGGAAGTTTCTACCACTCATACAATTATCCATGTGACTAGGTTGTGAATGTCCCATATATTTGAATTTTCAAAATATAATAAAATCCGAAAAATATCGATCTTATTTGTAACGTACGTCGACTATTTCGTCACATATTGTTTTCTCACAACTCTACAACTTCGTTCAAATACTCAACGTATTATTTATCATTGTAAATATTTCGGTATTTTGTATTTGAAAACTGCCAAAGCTCGAAACTGGAGAAACTGTTACTTCTTAAGAATTTGGTCAAACGCAATTTGTGATATATTTTAGTTTCAGTAATTAAAAACTTAACAGAAACATATGCGTTTTGTTCATGACAAAACTTGCAGATTTTTATGTTGTGGTATCTTACATGGGATGGTCTGTATTCAATAATGACTATATTGATTTCCGAAAACCTAATTTGATATTGCAGTTTTTGCTGAGGTCTTTACGTGTATATAGTCGTGTTAAACATCTTTCTTTACTATAGTGATGTACTTGTAGGAATTTGATTTTGTTATAACTGTTAACTTGTAATGTTTTATACAGGTTTCTTGTTGTATATTATTGTAATCTATAATCATATTTAATGAAATGACTTATGAAACACATGTGTACTGTTTTAGGCCATGTCTATAGGCGGTATTTAACGTTGAACATTAAAAACAAACAAGCACTTGATTAAAGAGACCATTGAGAGAGTAGGTGTAGAAAGGGATTAAGTGTCGCAAATTTTATTAAGGTGTGTAAGTAATTCCACTGAATTCTTGCAACTCCTTACTCTACATGCGAAACATAATTATGAAAGATCCACTTTTGTTGATCGGGTAACAGTTTTCCTTTCAGTTTCAATGGGATGCCTTGAAATGACGACACCCTATGATTCTGATATAGTGAAAATATGAAGTATATACCTTAATTGTAGAAAACATAAAGTATTAATTAATACATGTTATTGTCAACTAAATCAAGGGCAGAATATTTATTATGTATTTTTTTATTAAAATATGTCATTATGTTATCTTTCAATATCACCGTTTCTTAGGATTTCAAATGTATTTCAAGTACAGTAATGTTTCATTGTATGTACGTGTATGGGTATTTTATAATTAATTTAGTCATTGTATATAACCTTCTTAAGTTGTTGGTTTCTTTTCCCGTTGTTTGATCTGAATGTATGTGGAACATGACAGATTATACAAGCAATCTACAGACAGAGGAGGCTTGCCTGATTGATGGTTTCATTTCACAAAAAGTCTATACGATGTAAGTGCAACATTTCACAGTACAAGAAAGTCATATAGAGTTTCCCCTAAATATAATGAAGAGTTTTTCCATGAAGTCTTTGTTAGAAGAAATCGGACCATTTAATGGTCCAGGACTTTAAACCTTGTACGGCCAACACGCCTATTTTCTAGAGAAAATTTTAAAATATTTTAAACATCATGTGCCATGATGTGCGGTCGAAATTACTAATTAAGTAATTGGTTTTGGTCAGATGCTTTGGCAATGACCATCAGCGTCCGCAAAAGCATCAGAATTATCAATAACATTTATATCATCATCTATTTGGTTGAGCACTTCGTGATTTGTGTCAACGACATAATGATCTCACCAACACAAAATGTGTTCATTTATACGTACTTAATATATTTCATGCACTTAGTTGATGAGTTTTAAATCCTAGTTGTTCTCCTTTACTAAACGGTCAAAATTATGCCTGTTTGTGTCAACAAGAACTTAAAACAATAAATCCACAGCATTTACAAACGACCCATTTATACAACGGTACTAGCTCCATGCATATGTTTATTTACTTAATGTAACATACCTAAGTTTTATATGTTAATCTCTCTTTAGTTAGTTATTCTTCGAACGATTTATAAGCAGATATATGCAAATTGCGCTGAAAAAATACATGCGCTATGAGAAGGCGATGTTGTTAGGTGACGGTGTTAGGCGAAATCGGTATAAAAATTGTTCTGTTTCATATTTAATTTGTAATGAGTCATCTGTCAAAATCATGTTTGCGAAAATGTCACAGAACACATTTAATAGTTCTATCAAAATATAGGATTAATGAATCTCCAGAAACATTATCATGAGAGAGATTCAACCAGTCCTAGTCTTTTATTTAAGGCAAGTGACCAATTGCATATGCAATACAGGACGATATACAAAACACGACATAAAACATAAACATGATGAAAGCTGGGGTCACCGCCGTTGACCGTGAGTCCAAAGCAGTGGGGGTAAAAACCGTGTAAATGACGTGTCGAACGTCACATTAAGTCAAGAATTAAACACTAAAGTACACCTGTAAATAACATTCACGAGAGATAAAATAGTTTGTTGTTTACCCGTACAACATGAAAACATTACATCATGCAGTAAGGTTTTATGCAATTGCAATGTAAACCAAATGATAAAAGATACGGAATGTATGAACATGAAAATAATATTGTAACGTGAAGACATTCTCTCGTATTCACATTTTGCGAGGTGCTTTAATAATCATGCGTTATTGACATTGCATCTATACCACTAATGAGGAATTTATAATTAAAATAGAAACGTTTCAAACTTCATATTCAACGGTCCCAAATTGTATTTACAAATATTTCTCAAGAAAAATCATTCCTATCTAGTTTGTTGCACTGTCAAATCGGTTAACTTTTACAAGATACTTATACATCGGGCATACTAGAGTCGGCGAACCAGTTTTCGTCTATTGAATTACAAAGTCGTTTGGAAATTTCTGGCAATTGACAGCCGCGATGTGAACGTTGTACTCTGAAAAGTATAGGCGATGCATCGCCCTAGGTCTTATCAAGGAATGGCAGTATAGACTTTAATGAAAAATTGCATCAACCCGCCTCGGCTAGGAAACACAAAAGTGAGAAATATTGTCAAATATTCAAAGAAACGCGTCGCTGACGTTATGACGCAGCAGATAAATCATTCTGTTATAAATTGTCAAGTCGGAAGAAGTAAAATTAATCCCGACTAATGCGTCCTGACAGCGTCGTCATTTTTGCTTCAAGTTTGCATGCGGATAGAAATTGTCTCGTATTGCAGGGTCATTGTGTTGAAGGATTGTATAAGCAGTGTTATCTGTCAAAACATTTCATTTTTTTATGGATTTGTAAATTAACTTCGGTTTACTGATACCAATAATCAACTCTCCTCTTCTAGAACACGATGCCAGAGCTTTAAGTATTTCTATTCCAGTGTTTACCAACACAAGTAATGAATTTGTGGAAATAATTGATTATAACCTAAATAAATATAAAGTTCTTTTATCAGAAATTGATAAGGAATGTCACGTTTGATCCTGAACAATTGTTTCTTCTTATCCATGTCAATAACATATTCACATACTGAATCAACTAGGCACTCTTGGAGAATCTTCACCTGACACAAATTTTACAAAAGTTCCCACTGAAGAGCAAAAGATGATTATTCATCAGTAACAGAAACACATCGATGAATATTTAAATCGTTTTCATTGAAATGCCAACACACCTAAGTAAGGATCCTAAAATCAAATCATGTAAACTCTATTCATAAAAGCGAATGTTAATATCATTGTTGGCGATTCGAGAAATCCATTAATCTGACGTATGGGCGTAATACAGCGCTGGTTATGATGTTGTTTATGCTAATTCTTGAACATTTAAGGAGAGCGAATTATAATTGTGTGGATTTAGTGTTTCGCGTATTGATCGTCGGGAGAAAGCTTTTAGTGTCAATTTCTATTTTTTTAAGTTAAGAAAAGAAGATATTTTTTAACTTGTGTCGCAGGTAACTTGAAGGAATGCTGCTTTAGGGATGAAACTGTACACATATTTTAACCAGCATGCTTCTATGAGCACCATTCCATTGTGGTTTGTTTATATAAGACATAGATTTAAGACAAAATTAGAATGTGTGTGCAACCGTGTCCAAAGGACAAATGAAAAGTTTATTCGAATTATCTTTGTGTTCTCCCGTCTTTATATTACTGTTATTAAAAGTATTCGGTGCACTATTGCACGGGATACACTGGATCTGTTGGAGGACATTACATATCTGCATTCATCATCAATGTTTTACCCTTTTGTAACAGGTCTTGGCATAAATCGACCTTTCTTTCGAAATAAATCTGCGCAGACAAAATAGTACCTGAGTGTGCTTAAAACCATCGGTTTAATACCATCGGTATAAATATAACTGTCACAGTTTTACTTAATCTTTTACCATTAAAAGATAAATTTCAGGATTACTCCAATCGGATATATCAGGACCTATATTAGATACATAACGTAACAAAATGAGATAAATCTGAAGTTAAAAAAATCGTTCAGCGGTCCTATATAACGATCTATTCGACAATCGAAGGTGGGACATCCGCGAGAAAGACTTTCTCTCTGGTTGCACGTATCCATGTCAACTCTTCGAGACGGTCATCATACAAAGCCGACATGACTTCAACAACCGGAAAGACGGAACGATAAACCCATACGCTAACCCATAAGACTCTGTAAGGTATCGAATGTAAAAGATAATATGAATAATGGTAGTTTTGTATGCATACGTATGCCGCTTGTTTTCAAATGCAACTATGCAAGAAGTATTGAATACCGTGTAGATGTATTAACATTGATGCAAAGCCAGTTCATGAAGTAAAATACTATCCATATGAAAGGGGCCGTTATTTACATTCAATCAATAGTAGTTACAGGACAATCTGCGGGGTAAACACTGAGTGTTATCGTCGACTAACTGAATTCACAATTTAATTATAGAGACGGTTGAATTGATAACCGAGCGCTTCTTGTATCCGGCGTAATACATTGTCCGTATCTCTCCGAAACTTACTTAAAGAACTTGGAAACATGAAGTGGTGGACCAAGTTGTACCTGCACAACAAGAAAGCCCGTGAACCAGTAGAGGTCTGCACTGAAGGGTCCTACAAGCAGGAACTTGCCTCCCATAATGTTCATACAAGAACTTTCTCAATGAGTACAAGCATCACTGTACGTAAATGGCTTCGTGCTCTGGTGAACATAAGAGTATGCATCTATCGCACTAACAAATGCAGCTTGTTTTTGACATAATCTTATCTTGAACCTCCAACTAGTTCGTAACCATAAATAAAGAGTGGCTTTATCCACCCTTTTAAAACTGTCCATCAAACTTCAGTCTGGCAAATTGAACCTTTACAATGCTACGCTTCAGTATGAAGACCATCATACTTACCCGAGGGTCCCATGCGACAAGATAATGACAAGGAATATACAAAAAGTGAACCTTCAGCTGCACCAGTAACATTTTTATAAAATGCGGTCCTTTATGTATGGCAAGTAGCCATTTTCCAAACAACAATTCAAAACAACCTTATTTTATACACAAGACACACGCGTACATAAAACACACAACAAAAGAACAAAACTGGGGTCACTGCCTTGGAACGGTCAATGCACCATTGAGGGTTCAAACCGATTTTGAATATGAATATGATATATGGCTTTTATTTAACACTTATCATATTCTAAGCTTGATGAATTGACGACATGCTTTTAGCATATTCATCACTTTTTATGGATATATCAGACGGTTTAATATAACACTGTATCAATCGTTTGTAACATGGTGAATTATTAATCAGTTAACGACATCTAAATAAGATAATGTACAGACAATAATTCAGTTAAGATATATATTTGAATCAGTCATTCGGATTCATTTTTAAGTTCGCTGAGCGACATAAACGTTTGGTATTGAATGATACACTTACATAAATTATTCAACATAGTTTAACATTCATGCCTGAATATGTTCGCTTCATCAACAAAGTGTTGTGAGCTAAAATATTTCTGAGCAAAGTAATGTTTCTGGATTGCGGGTCGACCTAATTACAGCTTCACTAAAACAGTTCGCAGCGAGAAAAGTCGAGATATAAAGCGAATTTTAATACAAAATAAACTCTAATCATTGTCTTGCTGATATGGTTGAGCGGCATTTAACCAATTCATACAAGTAATAAAGGGTATAAAACGGCGAAAAATATCTGTCTCGACATGAACGTCGCCATCTTGTTTGTCATGTGATAACCCCTTCTGTACCAAATATCTAAGCTAATCTGAAATTCCGCAATCGAGTACTTGGGTACCAACATACTTGTATGTTAAGCTGAAAATTGAACTGATTGAGCTTACTGAAAAGTGGTATTTCCCATTTTTAAATTACGTAATTTATTATATACTTAATATCTACCAATAAATATAAGAACATTTATACCATATGTATGACTTTGAGTCATTACATGAGTCGTACTAATGAACTTATAAAAGAAGTGTAATAAATTTGTTCTTATTAACTTTATTATTATATAAAATAATTATATGTGCTGAATATAGGCTTTGCTTTAACTTGTTTGTAAAAGCCGTTTAATTTGATTGCTCTTTTTTACCAGAGTATTATGTAATATAAATGTAAGTGCTGAATACAGGCTTCGCTTTAACTTGTCTGTTAAAGCCGTTTCATTTGATTGCTCTTTTTTACCTGAGTATTAGTTAATATAATTGTAAGTGCTAAATATAGGCTTCGCTTTAACTTGTATGTTTAAGCCGTTTCATTTGATTGCTCTTTTTTACCTGAGTATTATATAATATAAATGTAAGTGCTGAATACAGGCTTTGCTTAAACTTGTCTGTTTAAGCCGTTTCATTTGATTGCTCTTTTTTTACCGAGTATTATGTAATATAAGTGTAAGTGCTGAATATAGGCTTCGCTTTAACTTGTCTGGTTAAGCCGTTTCATTTGATTGCTCTTTTTTAACTGAGTATTATGTAGTATATGTATAAGTGCTGAATACAGGCTTCGCTTTAACTTGTCTGTTTAAGCCATTTCATTTGATTGCTCTTTTTTGCCTGAGTATTATGTAATATAAGTGTAAGTGCTGAATATAGGCTTCGCGTTAATTTGTCTGTTAAAGCTGTTTAATTTGATTGCTCTTTTTTGCCTGAGTTTTATGTAATATAAGTGTAAGTGCTGAATAAAGGCTTCGCTTTGACTTGTCAGGTTAAAAAGAGCAAATCATTTTTAACTGAGTATTATGTAATATAAGTGTAAGTGCTGAATACAGGCTTCGCTTTAACTTGTCTGTTTAAGCCGTTTCATTTGATTGCTCTTTTTTAACTGAGTATTATGTTATCTAAGTGTAAGTGCTGGTTATAGGCTTCGCGTTAACTTGTCTGTTTAAGCCGTTTCATTTGATTGCTCTTTTTTAATTGAATATTATGTAATATAAGTATAAGTGCTGAATACAGGCTTCGCTTTAACTTGTCTGTTTAAGCCGTTTAAGATGAATGCTCTTTTTTAATTGAGTATTATCTAAATTTAAATGTATGTTCTTAATAAAGGCTTCGCTTAAACTTGTATGTAAAAAAATACCAAAGAGGTACGCGTTAGCCAGTTGCCGTTAAGTAATAAAACAATAATTAAAAAGTTCCTATACTGTGTAAACCATTATATTGAAGATTGTATTCGTAAATCCGGATCTGGATACAAGACAGAAATCTGCGATTGCTAGTATCTAAGGCAACTCTCCGAGGTTGCCATAACTAAAAGTCGAAATGATTGCAACAACCGAAAACACGGAACGCCGACTCATAATCACGTTACGGCAACGTTAGGAATCGAATGTAAAAATGCATAGTTTCCAATAGCAGTCACTAACGCATGTCTTGTTTCCAATGGAAGTCTTATATGAAAGTTGTTATGTAATCAGATATGGCCGACGGAAATCGCGCTACAAAGCGGACTTTGAAGATGTATTGACATTAGTACATTGTCATTTGCAGATAATCATTAATTTCATAATTGTGCAGTTTTCACGGCGAAACAAGAGTGATAATGGCGATTTTATTCCAAAACATTATTCCTTCAAGCTTGGTCCGAAAAAAAAACGCTTTAAAAAGTTCTGTAATCAAGTTACGTTGAAGTTACAAACCTACATGCTAAATGAGTAAAGCTTTTACATTGAATAAATTGAACAAGGTCATATTTAGTTCACATAGATATATTTGCGTGATAATACAGAAAGGTTTGAATAACGATTCAACGACTTTGAAAAATAGTTATTTAAAGCAAGTGACCAAATTAAAATTGGTTTATATTGGGATTTAGTGATGCATTTTTTATGAAGGTGTATCATATTTCCTTCGAATGCGAGATGGGTCGCTAATATATGAATTTAAACAAAGTGAAACTTCAGCTGCACCAACAGATATGGACATCGTTACATATCACGCGGTCCTCTATTTATGGCAATCGACCTGTTGTTAAACAGTCCAACAAAGCACAAAAACACTAGACACAACACCAGAAAAATAAACAGTTTTAAATACATGAAATATTGGTCAACGCCTTGAAACAGGCGATGCGAAACAGTGAACATTTGAGCCTCGCTCTGGGAAAACGGGACTTTATGCATTTGCGTGAAAAGTAGTCCGAGAGTAGCCTAAGCAGTTCGTTTTAAGATATAAATGTTCGTATTGCAAGCATTTTCTGTAAATGCCTTCAAGTCAGGAGAATAAAATATTTGTTGAAGGTAAGTTTCTGAACAACACAGTTAAGAATTATGTTTAATTTGATACCATATACTGTTTGGTTGACTGTGAAAATACTAAGTAATAATGAATTATGTTCCTTTTAGCCTCATGTCAATTACTATACATTCGAATTTAAAATACATTTGTATATTTTGCACATGTGATTTGTAATATATGCCGATCTATGTCGGATAACAGTTTGCTATTTACGCTTGAGAATAACAAACATATTTATAAAACAAGCATGTGACAATAGTATTATAGTGATAGTGAGCATTGCAGTGAAATAGCAATATAATCTACCAGTAAGAACAAATAATAATCCAAAACTTATTTCTCAAGTGAAAACGTATAATTTTGTATTCTATGATAACTTATTTACGTAAAACAATTCTTAATTTAATTATACAGTGTACGTTCTAGCAAAACTTACTTAATTTTATATTCGTATTTGCACCACAGGCGCTCGGTGGAAATGACTGAATCATTCGACTATCCGTTGTGACTTTAAAAAAAATGCAGCTGCAGCCGTAATTTTTATAAACCTGTTAATTATAATGCATACACATACAAAATAACAATCTTCCGACAAAACGTCTTCTTAAAAAATAGATAGTTCGACTATGTATATAGATATTGACTAGTTAAGCCAGTCGCCATTTTCTCAAGCAATGGAGGTGCCTCATTACCCATTATTAAATCGCTGCCACTCCGCTCGCTTATTGAAATGCGCACGCAGGCCGGGAACCTCGCTCTTTCTCTACAACAAATCACTTTCAGTTTCAGATCACACCATGACATGTGTACACCATCATGCATAAGCCGTTTCATTTGATTGATCTTTTTTAATTGAATATTATGTAATATAAATATAAGTGCTGAATACAGGCTTCGCTTTAACTTGTTTGTTTAAGCCTCGCTCTTTCTCTACAACAAATCACTTTCAGTTTCAGATCACAACATGACATGTGTACAACACCATGCATATCGGGGTTACATCCATATTTCTCGGTCATTGTCTCTATAATACACGGTTTCCATGTCCGATCTTGCTAATTTATTTCAATTTAATATGTCCTGTTTTCAATTTACAACTTGCATCCACTAATGTTTCTTCAATTATCGCTCCGAATTACGTAAAGTAGAGAAAAAGGGAGGTTCCCGGCCTGCGCGCGCATTTCAATAAGCGTCGAACATTTATTATTATATAGAACCAAAAAAAGGCGACCTATTTTTATATGCCTTTTCGTATTACACGGGATACTAATTTACAGTGGTTTCAATATAAAATTGTACATGGAATCATAGGTACCTCCTTGTTGTTTTCGAAATTGGATATGCCAATACAGTCAACTGAACCTTTTGTGAAACTGAATGTGAAACTTGTCAACAAATATCCTGGGAATGTAAGCATGTCAGTAACTAACAGAATTGTTTTCTGAATGCAATCATTTTCTAACTTTCAAAATATTAATTCCTTTATACTGGGACATGCAAAATCAAATTCACCTTAAACTATATTATTTGTTTTGATAAAACAAGTTTATTTATAAAATGAACAAAACTAGACCCACTCTTAAAGCAGCAAAATTGTACCTGTCCTTACACTGCCATGTAATAAATAAAATAAACTATTTAAATGATTTGCGAAAAAGTAAAGAATGGGAACTGTTGTTACCTCTTTTCGAATAATTGGGATAAGGGACTTAAGAAGACATGTATTGGTCATTTTTTTTTTTTATTATTGTTTAATAGTATATTAAAATGTAAAAGCTATTGATTATAAAATGTATAAAATGTGTTATAACATGAGTATATAACTTGTATTGTAAGCTGGGTACGGTGTGGAGTGAGATGCGCTTGACTCACACACATCTATCGACGAGGACAATAAAATATATTGAATTGAAAAAAGTCTTCGAATAGAATTTAAATGTTTATCGCAAATACATTCAAATAACTGCTTGTACTTTCCAGTACATGTATATATGGAATGGCTATATACAATATATATATATATATATATATTTTTTTTTATAAATCAGTTGACTAATTATTGGGCCAAAATTGCCATGATATAAATAAATATAACTTAACTTTACATAAATTATAACAAACAAAAATGTAAAAAATATTGAAGTATAGTTCAAGAACAACCCCTTTGGTATCATGTCAGTATTTAATTTATTCTGAGACATCAGCAGCCTATTAATTATCAGTTCCACACCAAAACAAAATGTTTATTTCCATTCATTAAACATGGCATTGCGCTTATAAAGAATATAATTATTGTTTGAAGCATAGTCTGAACATATCAGCACGAACAGGGCTGGTGACTGGTCAATGAAATATGTTGATGCTGTGTGCAGATCTGAAAATAAGTAATACTTTTAAAGTATTGTATGTGATATGAAGTTATTAATGGTTATTACACATCTGGTGCTTTATCTTTGATACTAATAATATAACAATAAATAAAAACATGCAGAATAGAACAGACCATAACTTATCTTCATTTTGTTTCACAGGTCACATAATGCATTATACATGTACATATATTGTGACAACACGAGTCACATTGGCCCCAACTGAGTAGTTTAATGTGCGGGCGGTCATTGAAGATTTGTGGCTGGCGTTGCTGACAAACGCAGCAGACCTCGTCATCGTCCTCATCATTTTCACTTTCAGACTCCGAATCTTCGAAGATGATGCCACTTGTTGACGGCAAAGTCGTGATTGACAGATTCTTCTTCAGTTCGGGCCTTTTTCCTTTATTACGCGGCTTTGGCGACGAGTTTTCCTTTTCTAGCTGGTCGATTTCGGCCATAAACTGATCGTCAGTAATCTCACGTCCACTTGGGTTCGGTCTCGATCTTCTTCTGATTTTTAGATTGCAGGGGCAGCACTCGGATGTCACAGACGTTTGGGCCACTTTGTTCTTGAGGTAGTCAAGTATAGCGTCTTTGCCGCCTCGCATTGCACCCGCTTTTTGTAACGGTGTGTCGTCCCTAAACGGTTCACAAGGAAGAAGTTTCTCTGATGCGGTGGCGCTTCTGTTGAGGGGAAAAATCCCAGCCTTTTTAAAAGTCGAAATAATGTTTAAGGGGCTGGCTGCCTTCAAATAGGCCTTGCAGGCGATGCTAGCCACATCAAACTTTGTCACTACTTTTCCCATGTGTTTCTGCATGAAGGCCGCGCACTCTGCGTAATAGTACCGCTTGAACGGCCCGAATACCGCCACATCGAGTGGTTGTAGGATGTGCGAAGTGTGCGCAGGCAACACGAACGAATGGATGTTCCTAGCTCTGGCCCAATTTATCATTTCAGGCGACGTATGGGTTGAATGACCGTCGAATATCAACATCACCGGCTGGCTCATATCGGACCGGTTGGCGTACTTTAGGAAATGGGTCTCCATGTATTGCTTGAATACATCTCCATTCGACCAACCGGTCTCCGACATTGCTGCCATGGCTAAAATTTTACAACTATATTAAATATAAGTTACTATTAAATTGTCATAACATATCTTATTAAACATTACCAAAAACTTATTCATTACAAATGTAAGTCATTTAAAATAATTTCCTACAGTGCCTTTTATAAGTAATTTAATGTATGGGCTCGACAAAAGTATTCAGAAATTTAATTACTTTGCGGATTAGAGAATGCAAACAGCTTAGAATGACAGAATATTTTCTCTTTAATATGCAATATATTTCGTATAATATCACCTTTAAAAACAAAGAAAGGGGGCATGTGGTTCCCAGCAGCGTTGGCGCAAGCTATGAGAGTGGAAGTTGCTGACCGCGGTGAAGTAACTGACTGGGGCTTTTCTCTGGTGGGGGAAATCACATTCGGCGGGCGATGCTCAGGACTGATTCGTGTCTCGTCCATATTGTAAATCCGCTCTGGACAGTCATGAAGTCCGAGCTCAGGAAGAGTCTTGTCGAGGTTGTTGTAGAAGTAATCTACAGACTCTGGTATTGAGTGTCTGGCCCTATTTCTGTCTAATGCAGACGGTTTCTTCGATACAACTATCGACTGCCTTCTCTGCAAAAACCCATACAACCAGCATATGCTCACGGGCTTGTCCACGGGCCTTCTACCAAATCAAAAAGCCATTTCGCCGGCATACTTCTGCAGAGCTGAATTCGACACCCCGAAACCCAACCGTGCCATCACCTCTGTGAATTTAACAATACCTAATTCCTCTTCTTCTGTGACCGAAATTATCGGGATCGATTTCACCGCTTATCCGGTCACGCAGCGTCTGGTAGGGGATGCCATACTCAACGGCCGTCTTTCTGATAGATTTTCTTTTTAATCGAACCTCGGACACTGCCTTAAGCATCGTCTCAGTCGAATACTTTCGGTAACTATTATGGTACCTTGATGGGTTTGCCTAGCAGAAAAAGGTGTTAATTGTGAACGCTTATTTTTAGCGGATCACCGAAAACCGAGAGTATACATATAGACGGGCCTCAAATTAAGCGCTATAGTAATAGTGATTAAGTCATGTGACCCACAAAAACATTGAAACGCTGACGAGTGCATGAGTTATGAAAATACGACGAAAAATAATAATTAGGAGTTATTTTAATGTGAAATCGATGTTAAATTGTGTACAGGTAAATACATTTTATACAACAACAACGGTTTATACCTGTTGTTTTAGCATTTTTTATCCCGATGTTCACGAAACGAGTGTTGTGTATACTAGCTTAGAATTCGGACACGTGCGGATACGCGTTTTAAGAGTTTATTACGTCATAAGAAAGTGGCCGAATAGATAGGAATGGCCGAATAGATAGGAAGGAAGGATACTTAATCTTGTTGGTAAAACTCGTATAGATGTTGTACACCATCTTAAACATGAAAAGGAGACTTGAATTTTTGTATGAGTAAACTCGATTTCATTCACAATCCATATACAAAAGAAATGTTTTGACAGATAAGACTGCTTGTTGAATCATTCAATTAAATGACCCTGCAATACGGGACAATTTCTATCCTCGTGCGAACTATCAGCAGAAATAAAGGCGCTGTAAGGACGCTTTTTGTCGGGATTAATTTTAATTCTTTCGACTTAACAATTTATAACTTTATGATTTAGATGCCGCGTTTAAACGTCAGCGAAGCGTTTTTTGAATATTTGACAATATTTGTCATTTTTGTGTTTCATCGCCGAGGCGGGTTGATGCAAATTCTTTTTGTAGTCTATACTGGCATTTCTTTGATAAGACCTAATGCAATTCGTCGTCAATACCATTCAGAGAACAGCGTGAACATAATGGCTTCCAAGGGGCAAACGTGCCTAACGCCTGTGTAAGTCAATGGGTGAACACGTATATGACCGCCCTGACATGCTACAGGGTAAGTTTATTATAATATATTATATGCACGTTAAAATGATTCCAAAGTTAAACAAACTAGACAAAACATTTTCATTAGAAGTGTATATAATTACAATTCAGGAAAATCATAAATTCTAAATAGTCTAGTCACACTGCTAGTCTGAACTACAGATGCTGGATATAAATTTTGACGCGTTGCTATAACAATTCATAATTCCTATTTTTTGTTAATGACACAAAATTAAAACCAAGAAACGAGTGATTACTTTTCTTATTTAAGTTAAAAAAATGCCACAGTAAAACACTCTAGAAAAACACATTTTTATTAGAAGTGTTTATAATTACAATTATAATTTGCTATATAATAAGTAAAATCACGATAATGCAACTAGTCACACCGCTAGTTTGAACAGATGCCCGAATATACATGTTGACGCGTTTCTATTACAATTCATAATTCCTATTTTGTCACAAAATAAAAACCAAGAAACGAGTGATTATTGTAATTTCTCAAAGCCTGTGACTATGCATTTAAGTTACGAGAACCTTTTCATGTGCATACATTCCGAGTCTTATAGCCATTTGGGTTTACTTGGTAATTGTATTAACCCCAAATGCATTATTTTATGTTGTTGTGAACGTGCTCATTTGTTTTAGTTGTTGTGTAAGGGACTTACAACACCACTATACTAATATATATAGAAAATGTTTCATGATTTATTCTCTATAGCATTGTTATTTTGATGGCTGACTAACTACACAACGATTCCGATATGCTGCGAACGCTGGTGGTCATTTCGACAGTGTCTGACCAAAACAATTACTAATGAGTTTGACATACGAGGCACAGAATGTAAGGCGAAATTTGAAAATGTGTGTCTAGAAAATGGACTTTTCATTCGAATGAGGTTCAAAGGCCATGCTCGTCAAATGGTAAAATGACTAATTAAAAAGACGTCATGGAAACACTCGTATTTGTATTTGGTTAGCTGGAGGAGAACTTATTATGGTCTTCCTGTAGTTTAGAATGTAACACTTCTTATACACTTTTTTGTGAAATAAAATCATCCATCACATTTTTTTCTGGAGATTGCCTTTATGATGGTCCTCATTAATTATGAAAATAAATCCAGGAAATGAAACTCTTCTAATGCAGAATATAAAAACAATTTCTGAAATGCCCATCAACTTACAAATTATAGAAAATAAATGTAGCTGAGAGACATTTGATATACTCAGAGACGACGATATTGAAAGATAATATACTATATTTTTGATAGCAACCAATTAGCAATATTCTACTTTAGATTCCATTTACATGTACATGCATTACTTAATACTTTGTGTTGTGCGTACTTAAAAGAATATGCAGCAATATTTGTCAAAATATAAGACACTGCAAAATTGTAATCTTTTCAATTCATTTCATTCGGACTTTTAAGATGCTGAATCTGTAAAACAATAGCATTTTTTGGCAAATGAATGCATACTCATCGAACGATAAACATTAAAAACGACTATTGATAAACGATTTGAAATAATCTTGAAGTATTTGAGCGTTTTATTGGTTTTTCATCTGGCTTGTCGCAACGTAACTTATTTTACATTCGCGTTTTATCATTCCCATCGATGCATATTGGAGTCTTCGGAGCTTTCTTTGTCTGTGAGTTAACGTCGACGGAAATTTGTCCGAAGATAATCGTCAAAGCGGAAGTATAAATTGTAAATAAACAAAGTCAGAAACATGGAACACCGACTCAACGTTACGACTCGAATATACAATGCATTGTTACCAATGGCAGTAACTAACACATGTCTTGTTTCCAATGGCAGTCATAAATGCAAGTTGTTATGTAATGAGATATGACCGACGGAAATGGCAAAACACCGCAGACTGTGAAAATGTATGGACATTATTACGTTGTCAGTTGCAGATAATCATTAATTTCATATTGGTGCAGAATGACGGGGTAAGCAAGAGTGAGACTTTATTAAAGAAACTTCAAGTTTGGTACGAAAAAACAACTCTTTAAAAATAAAAGTTCTGTAATCAAGTTGCGTTAAAGTTATAACCCTACATGCTTATTGAGTAAAACTTTTACATGGAATACATTTAACAATGTCATATTTAGTTCACATAATTTTTTTATTATGTATATTTTATTGTCAACACATAATGGTTTTAATAACGGGTAAACGACTTCTGAAATAGTTATTCTTATAGCAAGAGACCAATGAGCAAGTTGGTCTATACTGGGATTTGGTGATGCATATGTTATGAAGTTGTATCATATTTCCTTTGAATGCGAGATTGGTCGCTTATATATAAATGTAAAATAAGTGAAACTTCAGCTGCACCGACAGGGTAGACATCTTAATATATCGCGAAGTCCTTTATTTATGGCAAGTTAACAATTGTTGAACAGTCTAACACAGAACAAAAGCACTTGACACAATACCAGAGCAAACACATACTCAAATGCATGAAATATAGGTCAACGCCTTGAAACGGCCAATGCAAATCAGTGGGGGTGTACGTAGCTCACACTTGTCCCAGAGTTACTGACGAAACATTGACGTGAACACGAAAATTCTTGTCATAAGCACCACAATACAAATCAAAAAGAAGTACAAAGAGAAAACACATTGGATCCTCGCTCTGGGAAAACGGGGCTTAATGAATTCGCGTGAAGGGTCGTGTAAGATTAGCCTGTGCAGTTCGTTTAAAGCTATAAATGTTCGTATTGTAAACATTTTCTGTGATTTGCCTTCAAGTAAGAACAATAAAATATGTGTTGGAGGTAAGTTTCTGAACAGCACAGTTAAGAATTAATTATGTTTAATTTGATACCATATACTGCTTGTTTGACTGTGACAATACTAAGTAATAATGAACTCTGTTCTTTTAAGCCTCATGTCAATTACTATTTATTTGAATTTAAAATACATTTGCATATTATGCACATGTGATTTGTTATATATGCCGTTCTATGTCGGATAACAATTTGCTATTTAAGTTTGAGAAAAACAAACATATGTATGAAACAAGAATGTGACAATAGCTATATAGTGATAGTGATCATTGCAATTTAATATCAATATGATCCACCAGTAATAAGAAATAATAATCCAAAACTGATTTCTTAAGAAAAAACGTATTGTGTATTCTATCATAACTTAATAACGTAAAACAATTCTTCATTTAATTATACAGTGTGCGTTCTAGCAATAAGTACATCTCCATGTTTTGTTCCAGAGATCTTAACTGTTCATATAATAAAGCACGATAAATAAAAATCCTGAGGAAAATTGCAGTTAAGGCAGTCCATCCCAACCCTAAAGGGAACCACAATATGATAGATCACAGCAGCCATCGTTGACGGATCTTTCATCATTTTGTTTTCACACGCAGAGCGAGGAGCGGCGGGAAAACCGGGGAGCGAGTGATACACATTCATAAAATATTCATCACTGAATCCCAGTCTACACCTATTCTCTCATTGGTCTATTGTGGATGAATCCGCACGAAATATATCAGCAAGGAGGGGAATTATCGTTTATCATACAGTTGAAAAATATAATGCTGGGCTGCTTATATAAATTCATGAAAAAATAGATCATTATATTATATGATTAGACTATGCATTTCACATTTAATTTTACTTATAATCATACATTGGAAAGAAACACAATAAAAGATTGGTCATACATTTCAATAGAAGTATTTTGCCAAATGTTGTTTAATTTGTTTTAGTTTTGAATTGAAATCATTTTACATATTCATTAAAACTGTTTAATGACTTACTATGTCACAAACCGACTAGAACAGAACTGAGGTACACGATTGTCCCGTCCGCAAAGTTACAGACTCTAATAAATCACAGAGCATCTAATAATACAACAAAACATCTGTATTATACCATATTATATGTACACTACCTTATGCAGAAATTAGAAAACATAAAAAACTGCTTGATTTTCAGTATTTATATAAAATTCGTATACGATCAATTTTGGTTACACGCTTATATTTATATCAATATTCACCAAATGTCAATACATATTTCTTATTCAAAAGTAATGCGTCACCGTTATTATAAATAAATAAATTTCAGTTGATGTCAACATTGGTTGAAGTGCACATGACGGGTTGCAGACGAAATGTTTTACAGCCAAAAGCAAAGGTGGTCCATGGATATTTCTAAGTTTCTACCACTCATACAATTAGCCATGTGGCTAGGTTGTGAATGTACTAATTTATATCGTAAGGTTTGAATACATGTTAATGCTGTAATTTTACCGAAGACCATATACATATATCAACCTACATACAAACAAGTTTTTAAAGGTTTGAGGATATTGATAGAGATTTCCGAAATTCGACAAGGTACCGCGTTCTGGACATATCAGCACGAACAGGGCTGGTGAATGGTCAATGAAATCTGTTGATGCTGTGTGCAGATCTGAAAATAAGTAATAATAATAAAGTATTGTATGTGATTTGAAGTTATTTATTTATGGTTATTACACATCTGGTGTTTTATCTTTGAGAATAATAATATAATAATAAATAAAAACATGCAGAGCAGAACAGTACATATCTTTATTTTGTTTTACAGGTCACATAAAACATAATACATATATTGTGACAACAGGTGAGCATATACTTCACAAAAAGTTATTTTCACAAAACACAATTAAATAAATGAGACCGTTTATACACGACATTGATCGTTTGAATAAGAGCTTGTATTTTGTGGTACGTATCACAATCATGTGAGTTGATGCATTAAGCGTTTATCGTTTACCTTATTGTAGTTAAGAATTATCATATGACCCAAATCGGTTTGTTACAAAAAGTAAAAAATATAAAACCCAACTAACAATAACATTTTGCATATAATCGTTACAGAAGTTCATTTGCAATATGAACCATAACTTTTATAATTAAATCATTTATAAGTAGATGCAGAAATAGAAACGAAGTTAGTAGAATTGCAATACTATTTTGACCAGAAACCCGCCATTAAGAAATAAAAGGACACAAACTATCTTATTTTATTTCAAACGTGGGCATAATATAATAATAAACACACAGAAACATTGAAAGGAGAATAATTCTTGTTTCAATTAGCTAGTCTTCTAGCAAGAGAGCAATTGTTTATGGAATACATGACAATACAAACAACATAGAATTCAACATAAAAATGATTAAAGCTGGGGCCACGTCATCGGAAGTCAGTGCAAAGCATTATGGTTTAAAAAAGCCGAAGGTTATGTATACATGGTAAAACTATCTGATCTAATACAAATGAAAAACCAAAAAAAAACAACAATACTAAGATTTGTTGAGTTACCTTTCGCACGTCAAATAAATTTTTGTAGGGACATGTCTTACACAACAATTCAATTATCAACATGTCGTTTGTTATCATTTAAAATTATGCATACCGTGGATATCCAAAATCATCCTTGGCCCTAAAATGACGAGGTCAAATGATAATCATGGATCACGATGTAAAAAAGTCTGCTAGCACAAAAGACCCAACAATGCTCGCGACTGAAAACGATCAATACCAGAACACTTAATCCCCAAAATTATGTTTTGCTCTACTTGTATGTTCAGGAATTAGCATAAAGAACATCATAACCAGCGCGGTATGACGCCCTGCCTCCAGATTAATGGATGTCTTGGCTCACCCACAACGATATTACATTTGCTTTTATAAAAATAGTTTACATGATTTGATTTAAGGCTCGTAGCTAAGACGTGTCGGCATTTCAATGAAAACGATTGAAATGTTCCTGGATGTGTTTCTGTTACTGATACATAATCATTTTTGCCTATCTAGGAGTCGGTGTATCACGTGATCATGTTTAAGTATGTTTGCTCCAATTGTCCAGAAAGTGTCTTTCCCAGTAAATTCCTCTTCACTGAATTGTATATGTATTTGGCTCATTGTCAATAATTCCACCAATTACTTAATCTTGTTGGTAAAACTCGTATAAATGTTGTACACCATCTTATACATGAAACGGAGACATGATTTTTGGTATGAGTAAACTCGAGTACATTCACAATCCATATACAAATGAAATGTTTTGACAGATTAGACTGCTTGTAGAATCCTTCAATTAAATGACCATGCAATACGTGACACTTTCTATCCTCGTGCGAACCATCAGCAGAAATGAAGGCGCTGTCAGGACGCATTAGACGGGATTAATTTTACTTCTTTCGACTTGACAATTTATAACATAATGATTTAGATGCCGCGTTAAAACGTCAGCGAAACGTTTCTTTGAATATTTGACAATATTTGTCATTTTTGTGTTTCGTCGCCGAGGCAATTGTAGTCTTATACTGGCATTTCTTCGATAAGACCTAATGCAATTCCTAGTCAATACCATTCATAGCACAACATGTACATAATGGCTTTCAGGGGGCAAACGTGCCTAACTCATGTGTAAGTCAATGGGTGAACACGTATATGACTGCCCTGACATGCTAGAGGGTAAGTTTATTATAACATATTATATGCAAGTTAAAATGATTCCAAAGTAAGAAAAACTAGACAAAATACTTTTAATTAGAAGTGTATTTAATTACAATTTAGGAAAATCATGATTATCCAAATAGTCACGCTGCTAGTTGGAACTACAGATGCCTGAAATTACATTATACATTTTGACGCGTTGCTAAAACAATTCATTATTCCTATTTTTTTGTTAATGACAAAAAAAACACACCAAGAAACGAGTAACTTTACTTTTTAAAGTTTAAACGATGCCACAGTAAAACACTCTAGAAAAACACATTTTTATTAGAAGTGTTTATAATCACAATAATGCAACTAGTCACACCGCTAGTTTGAACAGATGCCCGAATAATTCTATTACAATTCATAATTCCTATTTTGCCAGAAAACAAAATCGAAGAAACGAGTGATTATTGTGATTTCTTAAAGCCTGTGACTACGCATTTAAGTTACGAGAACCTTTTCATGTGCATACATTCTGAGTCTTATAGCCAGTTTGGTTTACTTGGTTATTGTATTTACCCTTAATGCATTATTTTATATTGTTGTAAACGTGCTCATTTGTTTTGTTTATTGTGTAAGGGACAAACAACACCACTAAACTAATACATATAATAGTATATATAGAAAATGTTTCATGATTTATTCTCTATAACATTGTAATTTCGATTGCTGACTCACTACACAACGATTCCGATATGCTACGAACGCTGGTGGATATTTCGACAGTGTCTGACCAAAACAATTACTAATGAGTTCGACCTACGAAGCACAGAATGTAAGGCGAAATTGGAAAATCGACGTTCTAGATGTATGAGGTTCAAAGGCCATGCTCATTAAATGGTAAAATGCCTAATTAGAAAGACATCATGGAAACACTCATGTTTGTATTTGGATAGCTGGAGGAGAACTAATTATGGTCTTCCTGTAGTTTAGAATGTAACACTTCTTATAGAATTTTTTGGTGAAATGAAATCATCCATCACGTTTTTTTCTGGAGATTGCTTTTATGATGGTCCTTATAAATTCTGAAAAAAAATTCCAGGAAATGAAACTCTTCTTATAGTCAACCTAAAAATCCAAGAATAGTGCCCGGAAAAAAAGTTGGTTGGCAGTTTTTAGGCATGGCTTCTTTTTATGTTTTTTGGTATCTATATACCCTCTGCTGAAAATCTAGAGGGGATGTCACCTTCTCGGGTGCTTGACATCCTTTTAATTAGGTCAAATGTCAATGGGTACAGTTTTCAGCTATTTAGGAGATGAAATACATCTAATTGTGATTTATAACCAAAATTAAAAAGTTTAAGGCAATATTGTCTGAAAATGAACCTGCTTGGATCTAATTAAAATTGTATCTATTCTAGTGTTCACTTATATAAGTCAATAGCTTATTTGTGCACTTTTATGCCAAAATAAACTGGCATTGAAAATCAACAGAATAAAATATTATGTTCAAAAAGTATGTTTTAAACAATGGAATAGTTTTTGCTTATTTTTTTTTGTTTAACTCTATAAACATATTTGTAAAGTAAAAAGAAAAATTAAAATGATGCATTATATATAAAATGAAGTACAACGTTAACTCATTTGAGTTTTTCAGTATCTTATTACATTGTGTTTAAGTGTACAATCTTCATCCTGTTTAAACTGCATATATCTTATACTGCTGATCTAATCCATGTTGACTTCATGCTTGATAATGATAATCTTCTTGGAGCAGTCAATTAGAAAAAGATAGGTGATTTACTAGATAAATTCGACAAAGAGAAAAGTGAAGTAAAGAACTTTTCTATCTGGAATTCCTACCTACATTTGGTTGACATCCTTATGACGTTCATTAAAGCCCAAAGAATAGGCGATTGGCTGTTGCATATTGAAGCCTTTTCCGAGATGCTACCGTGGCTAATGGTGTAAGACAACACAAACTATGCCCGTTGGGGTCCTGTACATCTAGCAGACAAAAAAGCATCAAAATATGCAGCACCTGAAGTGTTCAAAGAGTTTATTGAAGGTTACTTTGTAGTTAGGCTGAAGGAAAAAGCATTCAACGGAGTACCTGTCGACCAAGCTACTGAGTGGATAAACAGATTATGTAAAACGACATGGGGTATTCTTGGAATAACAAGACAGGACCAGGCAAGAGATAAGTTTTGTTTTACGTGGTCAGTCAGCTCTGAGGTTTCCAATAGTACCATGAAATTGTTCAATCAACATGATGATGACGAAGGTATTGGAATATTCAAGAATATAGCAGATGGAACTCGTTCGAGAGTTTCTTCAGAGGAAGAGTGCATCAAGAAAATGATGCAGCTCTTTGGTTCATATGATATATTCGGAGTGCATGAAGAGGAGAACAGACTGTTCTCCATAGCATCCTAAGGACGTTGCAACTAATGATATTAGAGATGATTTATTAACATGTGAAAGTCGAGGTAAAACATTACTCAAGGAATTTGCAGAGAAAAGGCTGAAAGAGCAGAATGTTGAATTTTACGCTCCTATTCATAAGGCACAGTCCAAAACATCTTCATATCTCTATAAGGAGACAGTCAGTGAAAAGCAGAAAGTGACAAGATTTTAAAGGATGACTGAAAGCTAACGCAGAGACTTTTCAACGCAGCTTATTCAGGGAGAGCCGTAGAAACAGCATCTGTACTAGAGCATGAACTTTCTGATGTGACATTATCATTTGCAAAGGCTAGTGGAAAAATGCATGAAACCCATAAATCAAACATACTCCAAGTGCTTACAAAGGACAATGATATAGTTACGCCTCAAGTTGTTCCGACAACGACTGATGCAACATGTGCAATAATTGATGGACACGCGCTAATACAGAGTTTAGGTAAGCCTAAGGACTGTCAAACATTTGGACAATATGCAACTTGTGTAACATCTATTTTAAGGCATTACAGTGCAACCACTACCCGAGTTGATTTTACTTTTGATCGATACTTTGGAAGTAAATCTATCAAAGAAGCAACGAGAGTTAAGAGGAAAGGAAAGCGGTCGACTATTAGGAAGCTCATAACTAGTCCAAACGTTCCTCTTCCGCAAATATGGGAACAGTATATCACACACGATGACAATAAAGCAGACTTGGCTGAATTTATCTAAAACGAAGTGCTGAATCAATCAGAAAATATTCCAGCAGGATCAACTATAGTTGTATGAGGTTGATTTTCAGGTGATGTTGATTCAAAGTCGAGTACTTTTGATGCGACAAACCTATGTGTAAATCATTAGGAGGCAGATACGCGGATGATATTGCACTCAAGGGACGCTATGCATAGAGGCTACAAGCGTTTAGAAGTATATTGTAGAGACACTGACGTTCGGCTCTTGTTAATATACCACATTGGAGCTGACGCCGACTAATATATGATATTTGGTACAGGAAAACAAAGAAAATGTTATCCTGTGTACACAATATCTGGAAAACTAGGTGACAATGTCAGAAGGATTATTTTGTGGTTTCACGCATTATTATTATTATTATTATTATTATTATACTTATACCGGATTTATATAGCGCCCTTTTCATGCAAGAGTGCACGTTCAAAGGCGCTTTACATAAGAACATTTGACGTATCGCAGATACGAATACATTTTGCAATACTGTTTCAAAAGAAATCGATTAAAACTACTCAATTATACTATAAAACTACTCTATTATACTTATACTATAAGTACTACGTAAAACATGCACAGTAACCCTAGATTAGAAAGATCAACGAGACACTATAAAACTACCCTATGTGTATAGCTATAAGACAATTAATGAAACAATAAAATCTAAAACTTAAACTATAAGTACTGCGCAAAAAAACAAACAAAAAAAAATAAAAAAATTATACCATTACCACGAGTCTACAAACCCCCAAAGGAATAAGTATGCTTCCTTTAAAAGGGTACATTCAAGTTCATGCTGATTGAGACAAGGGTAACGTCAGTATACCATTACCACGAGTTCACACACCCCAAAGGAATAATTATGCTTCCTTTAAAAGGGTACATTCAAGTTCATGCTGATTGAGACAAGGGTAACGTCAGGATACCATTACCATGAGTCCACAAACCACATTGACAGGATGCGACAACACGGTTGCTCTAAATGGAATAAGTAAGACAACCGCCTGGGTAAATTATATCGCACAACCTGATACATTGGAGGGTGTTGGTAGAGATGGTGATGCTTTAGCAGTTTCTTAATTTCTATGTGTGCTGTATGGCTGCTGTCAGGACCACACACCAAACATTTACACATGTAGTATCGGTTATTTTTGAAAGCCAGGAAGAGTTTGGATGTGTTACCCCCTACAAATGATGCGCTTGAACTTCACATTAAAAGGGCAAATTATCAGGCAAAGATATGGCTAAATGCCACAGATAAGTATTTTCAGCCTTATGATACTCTTGATACTGGCGCATGAAAACTTGAAGAAAATTCATTGAAACCGGTTTGGATGGGGAAACTAAAGGTCCATGCAGCAACTGTCCAGTTAGTATCATGTGGCTGTCAAATCAAGTGTAGTACAGCACGATGTAAGTGCTATCGATCTGACCAAGGATGCTTGTTTGAATGCGAATGTGAAGCGAATGACTGTTAAAACCCTAGATAAGTATTGTTAACGATAAAAGATAAACGGACACATATACTGCCATAGTAATTCTTGTTTTGGAACAAAACTGTGAATTTATATAACGTATGTTAAATAAATTATCACACAAGACCGACATAATCTTCAGCATGATGAAACAGTAGGTCATAATAGTGCATTGAAGTCAGATGATATATTTTTTTTAAACGGAACTTCAAGATTTTGAAATATATTACTAAATAGATCACTGTTTTTGGTTAAATAATTTCTGTTTTACATTATTCATATCTATTACAATTAATACTAATTTGGTGAAGTAAAAATAACTTATCTTGCATGAACATTATAGAATGTGCAGTATTGAGAACGTCATTAGAGTATACTATTTGAGCTGAAATCTTTTATTTAAAATAGTATTTAGCATAATATGCATATACAACAATATATATATATATTTAGACTGTAACGTAGATCACACATGTTTACTTGAAACTATACTTTCATTGTTTAAAGTCTCGTAATTGTATAGATAGGATAATGCAGAAATAATTTTTGTTCTTATTATAAAAAGTTGTTATATTATAAAATGCAATAAAAAAATTAAAAGTCTAAAAATGAACATTGTTTTCTTTTAATTTAGGTTACGTAATTTGCAAAGTTATGAACATTCACTTAAGATACAACAGAGAAATTTCATCATCAAGGTATCCATCTCTCATTTAAAAGATACTTACAAATATATTAAACATGGATCTTTGGTTGGTTTCAACATACACTGCAATTTACATTCTATACGGGTTATAAAAGTGCACTTGATGACATTTGACCTACTTATAAAAAGCCAAAATCAGTTTAAAAATGAGATGACCCTTTAAGTATCAAATATAAGTCAGTTCAGGAGTAAAATCAGTAATAGTATCTGATTTTTCACAATTTTGGCAATGTTACCTCAATTTTAAAAGCAAAATGCACTCATTAACCTTTTGATCTAATTACAGGGTCATCAAGCAACCCAGAGGGTGACATCCCCTCCAGAATTTTTTTAAAATGTATTTGCAATCATTATAACATAAAAGGAAGCCATGCCTAAGAAATGCCATCAGATGTCAGATTTCAGGAAATTTTAGGCCAACTATTATGCAGAATATAAAAACAATTTCTAAAATGCCCATCAACAAATTATTGACAATAAATGTAGTTGAGAGACATTTGATATACTCAGAGACGACAATATTGAAAGATAATATACTATTTTTTTGATAGCAACCAGTTAGCAATATTTCACTTTAGATTCCATTTACATGTACATGCATTTATTAGTACTTTGTGTTTTGCGCACTTTAAAGTATATGTTTGGTTATCATTTCCATCGATGAATGTTGGAGTCGTCGGAGCTTTCTTTGTCTGTGCATTTACGTCGACGGAAATATGTCCGAAGATAATCGTCAAAGCTGAAGTATAAAATGTAAATAAACAAAGACAGAAACACGGAACATTAGGACTCGAATGTACACTGCATTTTTTTCAATGTTAGTTACTTACACATGTCTTGTTTCCAATTGCAATCATAAATGCAAGTTGTTATGTGATGAGATATGACCAACGGAAATCGCGCAACACCGCGGACTGTGAATATGTATGGACATGGTTACGTTGTCAGTTGCAGATAATGATTAATTTCATATTGGTGCAGAATTCACGGCGTAAGCAAGAGTGAGACTTTATTAAAGAAACTTATTCCTTCAAGTTTGAAAAAAAACCGCTTTAAAAATAAAAGTTCTGTTATCAAGTTGCGTTGAAGTTATACCTAAATGCTTATTGAGTGAAACTTTTACATTGAATACATTTTACTATGTCATATTTAGTTCACATTGATATATTTTCCTTTCAACACGTACTGGTTTTAATAACGGGTCAACGACTTTGAAAACAGATATTTTGAGCAAGAGACCAATGAGCAAGTTGGTCTATACTGGGATTTGGTGATGCATATTTTATGAAGTTGTATTATATTTCCTTTGAATGCGAGATTGGTCGCTAATATATAAATGTAAACAAAGTGAAACTTCAGCTGCACCAAAAGGAGAGACATCTTAATATATCGTGAGGTCATCTATTAATGGCAATTGGCCCGTTGTTAAACAGTCTAACACAACAAAAAAGGACTAGACACAACATCAGAGCAAACACATACTCAAATGCATGAAATATAGGTAAACGCCTTGAAACGGCCAATGCAAATCAGTTGGGGTGTACGTAGCTCACACTTGGCACAGAGTTACTCACAAAACATCAAAGTATACATGAAGATATACATCATAACACCACAATTCAAAACAAATAGCACTAAAAAGAGAAAAACGTTTGAGCGTCGCTCTTGGAAAACGGGGCTTAATGTATTTGCGTAAAGGGTCTTTCCAGATAAGCCTGTGCCGTTATTTTTAAGCTATACTTATTTGTAAAACATTGTATGTGTTTTCCTTAAACAAAAGAATTCTGAATTAAGTAAAAAAAACGAAAATGTTTGTTGAAGATAAGGTTTATGAACAACACAGTTAAGAATTCATTAAGTTTAATTTGATACCATATACTGTATGTTTGACTGTGAACATACTTAATACTCAAAACCTTACTTACTAAACTAGGTCCCTTTAGCCTCATGTCAATAACTATATATTTAAATTTAAAATACATGAGTATAGTTTGCACATGTCCTTTGTTATTTATGCCGATCTCTGTCGTATAACAGTTTTCTATTTAAGTTTGAAAATAACAACAATATTTGAAACAAGCACATGAAATAGCATTATAGTGATAGTGCCCATTGCAACTAAATACCAATTTGATCTACCAGTAATAACAAATATCTAAAACTGATTTCTAAAATGAAAACGTATAGTGATAACTAAATTACGTAAAACAATTCTTTATTTAATAATACAGCGTACGATCAAGCAAAAAGTACTTAATTTCTATGTACGTATTTGCACATACAAATCTGCATGTTTTGTTCCAGAGATCTTAACTTATCATAATATAAGATACGATAAATAAAGTTCCTGAACATAATTGCAGTTAACGCAGTCCATCCCAACTCTAAAGGAAACCACAATGTGATAGATCACGGCAGCAATCGTTGACGGATCTTTCATCATTGTGCTTTCACACGCAGAGCGTGGAGCGGTGGGAAAACCGGGGAGCGAGTGATACACCTTCATAAAATATTCATCACTAAATCCCAGTCTTCACCTACTCTCTCATGGGTCTCTTGCGGATGCATCCGCACGAAATATGTCAGTAGGAATGGGAATTATCGTTTATCATACATTTGAAAAATGTTGTGCTAAGCTGCTTATATTAATTCCTAAAAAAATAGATCATTCTATTTCATGATTAGAGAATATGTATATGTGTTTAAAGTTTTATTTATACTTATAAACATACTTTGGAAAGGAACATAATAGAAGATTGGTAGTGCATGTCAACAGTATTATTTACCAAAGAGTTTTATAATTGATTCTATCTTTATTCGATATCATTTAAAATATTAATTTTAACTGTTATGTGCATTATTCATGACACAAAAAAGAAACGCACTAGGGTACAACTTTCCTTTCCGCTTAATTACAGATTTATTTAGTTAAATTACTAAACAACAATAGGTGCTTGATATTCTCTCTATCAAGTAAACTTCTTAGATCAATGTAAGTTACACGTTAGTATTTAAAACAATAATAACAATAAGGCAATATATATTTCTTATTCAAAAGTAGTGCGGCCCATTAAAATTAATAAACAGGTTTTAATTGATGTCAACCCTGGTTGAAGTGCACAAGATGTTTTAATGTTGTATTTACGGTTCCTGTTGCATATAATTGTAATATATAATAATATTATATTAATTCGGAAACACATTTGTTTGGTTTTTAATGCCCGTCTACAGACAGTTGAACAAACAAGAATTTTATAAAAGAAACCAGCGAGATATGGGGTGTAGATAGGGATGCACATTTCTATAAAGGAAGGTAATTCGCTCCCCTGCTTTCTTGCAAGTCCTCACTCTACGTGCGAAACACAAGTATGAAAGATCCACTTTTATTGATCAGGTTACAGATTTCCGTTGAGTCCAATTAGATACCATGAAATGAAGACACTTTATGACTCCGATATAGTGAAAATATTAAGTATATACCTTAATTGTATAATACATAAAGGGTTAATTAATAAATTTAATTGTCAAATAAATATTGAGTGGACTATCGATGATGTATTTTGAGTATAATATGTCATTATTATAACGTTTAATATAACGGTTTCTTAAGATTTCAAATTTATATCAAGCTCAGTTATATTGAATTGTTAGTGCGAGAATGGCTATTTTATAAACAAATTTTGTAATTGCATATACCCTCCTTAAGTGGTTGGTTTCTTGTCCGTTGTTTGATCTGAATGTATTTGGGGCATGATAGATTATACAAGCAATCTACAGACAGAGTAGGCTTACCTGATTGATGGTTTCATTTCACAAAAAGTCAATAAAAAGTGCAACATTCCTCACTACAAGAAAACAATAATGAGTCTCTTCTAAATATAAAGACTAGTTTTTCCGTGCAGTCTTTCTAAGTAGAAATCGATACATTTAGTGAGCCAGGACTTTGAACCTTGTTCGGCAAAACACGCCTATTTACTACACAAAACATTTTCTAAATATTTCTAACAACATGTGCCACGTAGGCGGTCGAAACCACCAATACATTAGTTGGTGTTGGCCAGACACTGTCGCATCATCGTCCGCAAAAGCACCAGAATCATCATTACTATCATCATCTATTTGGTTGATCACCTCGCCATTTGTGTCAACGACATGATCATCCCACACACACAACATGTGTTTTTTATATATGTTACATGCACTAAGTCAATAAGGTTCAAACCCTAGTTGTTCTCGTTTACTAAACGGAATTTTCTGCCTGTTTGTTTCAACAATAACTTCTAAAAATATACCTCCAGTATTTAAAAACGGCACTAGCTGCATGCATATGTTTATTTACTTAGGGTAACAGATATTTCACCATTCTTTAGTTAGTAATTCTACGCACGATGTACAGGCAAATATATGCAAATTGCTCTTAACATATTGCATGCGATATTAGAATTTTGTGTTTTTACGTGAAGGTGATACACGAAATCTGTTTCAAAATTGTTCTGTTTCATATCAAATTTGTAATGCGTCACCTATCAAAATAATGTTTTCGAGAATGTCAAATAACACATTTAATAGTTCTTGGAATATATGAGATTAATGAAACTCCAGAAACATTATAACGAGAGGAATTCAACACTTGCTAGTCTTTTATTTAAGGCAAATGACCGATTGAAAAGGCAAAAACAAGACTATATATACAAAACGACATAAAACAAAAACATAATTAAAGCTGTGGTCACGGCATTGGAACGGTCAATGCACAGAAGTGGAGTTTTAAAAAGAGTGAATGACGCGTCGAACCTGAAACGTAGTCCACAATTTATTAGCAACATTCACTTGTAAAAACCATAACAAGAACTAAAATATTTTGTTGTTTTGTTACAAAATAAACAAAAACCAAAACAATAGAAAATATTACATCATGCAGTACGGTTTAATGCAATTGCAATGTTACCAAATAATGTAAGACACGGAATGTATGAGCATAACAAAGCTATTGTAACGTCAAGCCATGCTCAAGTTATATGCGGTGCTTTTATAATCATGCGTTCTTGAATTTGTGACATTAATAAGGAATTAATAATTGAAATAGAAACGCGTGAGTCTTCAATTTCACACAACGGTAAAAAAAACAACAATGTAAGGGTTTTAATTTAACTAAAGTGTAGTTACAGATACTCCTTAAGAAAAAGTAATCTCCTATCTGGTATATTTCACCGTCGATTCGTTTGACCTTGAAAAGATACATACATTCATCGAACATATTAGAGTCGGCGCACCGGTTTTCGTCCATTGATTTACACAGGCGTTTATACATTTTTGACCATTGACAGCCGTCATGTACACATTGTTGTCTGAATTGTATAGGCGACGATGCTAACTTGGTCTTATCAAAGAAATGGCAGTATTGACTACAAAATTGCATCAACCCGCTACGGCAAGGAAACACAAAAGTGACAAATATTGTCAAATATTCAAAGGAACGCTTCGACGGCGTTATAACGCAGCAGATAAATCACTCTGTCATGAATTATCAAGTCAGAAGAAGTAAAATTAATCCCTACTAATGCGTCCTGAAAGCGTCGTCATTTCTGCTTCAAGTTAACGTGAGGATAGAAATGTCCCGTATTGCAGAGTCATTGTGTTGAAGGATTGTACACGCAGTGTAATCTGTCAACACATTTCATTTGCTTATTGATTCGCGAATTTACTTCAGTTTACTGATACCAATAATCATGTCTTCTGTTCTACTATACGATGTCACAGATTTTTAAACATTATACTTTCCTAGTGTTTAGCAACAAAATTAATTGAATTATTGACTATATGCTAAATGAATGTTATGTTCGTTCTTAAGGAATGTACAAGTTATGTCATGTTTAATTCTGAATAATGGTCTTATACATGTCAATAGCATATTCACACACTGAATTAACTAGGCACCCGAGTTTTACTCCTTGAAGCATTGACCGTTCCAAGGCGGTGACCCCAGCTTTATTCTTATTTGTGTTTATGTTGTTTTGTATTGTGCTGTATTGTGCTGTTTTGTACTGTTTCGGCAATCGGTCACTTGCCATAAATAAAGGACCAACTAATTGTTTGTAATAAGATTTCAATACTGCTCCAGCAGCTGGAGTTTCACTTCTTTATATTGAAAGAAACTCTCGGACTATTAGCTTTAAAAATACAAGTATCTTCACGTGACACACATTTAACAATAATGCCCGCTGAAGTGCATAAACTGAGTATTAATCAGTAACAGAAACACATTCAGGAACATTCCAATCGGTTTCTTTGAAATGCCGACACGTCTTAGGTAGGATCCTAAAATCAAATCATGTAAACTCTATTCATAAAAGCGATTGTAAATATCGCTGTGGGCGAACCAAGACATCCATCAATCTGACGGTTGGGCGTCATACAGCGCTGGTTATGATGTTCTTTATGCTAATTCCTGAACATTTAAGGAGAGCGAAACATAATTGTGGGGATTTAGTGTTTCGCGTATTGATCGTCAGGAGAAGACATTCAGTCGTAGTTCGAGTCTTGTTGTGGCTACAGACTTCTAACATCGAGATCCGCAATTTTTATTTGACTTTGTCATTTTAGTTTCGACGATAATGACGCATGTATACATGCCTTATATACATGCGTAGGGCAGTTTTTCAAATGCAAATGCTTCTTTGACTTGTACCTTCAAAATTAAACTGTATGTGACAATAGGCAAAACCATCATCATTATTTTATTGTAAGTAATTTTTATATAGATATACGATAAGACAGTTTTGTTAGGACATTTCCACATTGCTGCAGTTTTGGCCCTTTTAAAGCAAACAATTAAATAATTGTGTCGCACGTATCTCAAAATAATGTCTTACTAGAGGGTTGGAACGTTTCAACTTATTTACCAGCATATAAACTTCCACACTTCCATAATTCAGTTCGTTTTTTTCGAAATAACTGGAGTTATGCCCCTTTTTAAGTTAAGAAAAAGAAGATATTGCTTTTCTTGTGTCGCACGTAACTTAAAGGTGTCTCTGCTTGAGGGATGAAACTATGCCAACATTTTAATCAGCATGTTAATATGAGCACCATTATATTGCGGTTCGGATATTTAAGATATAAGTTGATATTTTGGACAAAAATGTATTGTGGTTCCAACCGCGTCCTTATTCGAATTATTAGTTGTATAAAATACTTGTTGGCGCAAGATTTCATAGATACACTGGATCTGTTTGGGGAAATTACATCTTTACATTCATTATCAATGGTTTACCCTTTTATAACAGTTTTCGGTACGAATAGACCTTTTTCGAAATAATTCTGTGCAGGCAAAATAGTACCTGGGTGTGCATGAAAACCATCGGTTTAATACCATCGGTATAAGTAACTGTCACAGCACTCCTTTATCGATGATCATTTAATATAATTGTAGGGATAACTCCTATCGGATATATCATGACCAATGTGAAATACATAACGTAACAAACTGCTATTCATTTTTAACTTTTAAATAAAACATCGTCCATTGTTTCTATATAACGATTCTATTCGACAATTTTAGGTTTGAAATCCGAGAGAAAGACGTTCGCTCTGGTTGCACGTATCCATGACAACTCTTCGAGACGGTCATCACTCAAAGTCGACATATCCTCAACAACCGGAAACACGGAACGCTAAGCCCATACGGCAATGTTAGGTATCGAATGTTAAAGATAGCATGACTTATGGTAATTACGCATGCATACTTTTGTTTTCTCAATTGCAATTGTAAATGCAAGAAGTTATGTAATGATATTCTAGTTTGATGGGTGGAAATTGTACAGCGCTGCAGACCGTGAAGATGTATTGAAATGGATACGACGCCAGTTTAAGACATTGTATCTTGAACCACTATTTACGGTGATGGCAAAAAATTAGAATAGCGATTTAATTTCGTTTAAAGTTTGGTTCGAAAACGCTCTTTAAGATAAAAAAATAAATAACGATGGAGTATTGAAATAATTAACATATATTATTTATAATTATTATTGTATGAAGATCCAAGCCAAAGTAAGTCTCTTCGATAAAAGGACGCAACTTTCTTCGCGAGCGAAGCGAAGTGATACATCTTTTTTTATATATATATTTGTAGCCTTAACAGTAAGGAAGCGGCTCCCGAAAAACTTATTTCTGATTAACACTACTAAATGATGTTGGCTTGCGCCAACCGTCTACCGATGAACAATCCGTCAACAATTGGTGATGCCGTACGTCACAAAGCATATTCCGCTTTTTTCACTATTTCGGTTAGTAAATAGTGTGTCATATAACAAGAAATTAACGAAGAAATACATAGTTCGCTCATATATACAACTAACACATTTGTACAAAAGAAATGGAAAATTGTCATGCAAATAGTAATTGTATAATATACCAAACGGTAGTATGTTCCAGAGAAGACATGCTATCTTAAATTTAATGTACTGGTACTATTTATTTGATGTACTGTTACTATTCAAAGTATGAATTTTGTTGAACTAATATAACTCGAAAATATTTGTCTGCTTCTGTCTTAAAAGATCAACATTATTTGCACTACGAAGATTTACGGCCTTGAACGAACTGTACAACTTTCTAATTCATGGTATTCATTGTATTCAGAATATAACATTCGGTAAGACGTCAATTGTTGTAAGATCATCCATCAAATTGGCCTAGTGCTTCTAGCCATTGGGTATTTCAGAACACATACATTTAATAAAGTATTGTCCTATGTACGTGTTTTGTCAGGTATGACTAAACTATGCCGACATATATGAATCTTTTATGTTTCAATGTAATCAAAATATATTGAACACACAAATGACACAATTGATACAGTGATAATGATCACTGGAATAATATAACAATACTAACGTTTATAACATGTATCAAATTCTGCAGTAACTAATGACTAATGTGAATACGTATAATACAGTCCAAGGTCACTTATTATGCACGATTTGCTATGCAAAGCATATTGCGAACTTTTAAGTTATCCGTACTAAATTAATTAACTTTCAAATAAATTTATTTGCACATGAAACATGTTAATGTAAAGAAGTGAAATGAATTGTTTCAACTATGTTTTATTGATATTTTATACATTTCCATTCTGTAAAAATTCTGTACAAGTTTTTTAAGTGAAAACAATCTTTGAAGGAAAAAAGCTGCCTGCATTTCTGGCTGTGTTTATTTAAATTTAAATCTCCTCTTTGACGATTCTCTTCGGAAATGTTTCCGTCGAGGTAAATGCACAGACAAAGAAAGCTCCGAAGACTCAGCGATGGGGATGATAACCAGCGTAATTAAAAAAGACACGTTATCAAAAGTCGTTTTTAATTTATATAGTTCCATAAATATAGGATCTGACATGAGTTGTCATATCATACCATATTTAATTAAACGAGTTCAGGAATTTTGTAAGTAAGAGAGCCTTTGGCGAGCTTACTAACGAATTTTCTGGACGAGTTTAATACAATATGGTATGATATGACAACGAGTGTCAGATCTTTTTTATCACATGCTTTTAAACTAAATAAAATACATCTTAATTGACCAAACAAATGCTGATAGATCTAAAAGTTGTTCACTATCGTGACGTGATTTCATGTTGACGACGTCATTTCAAAAAGTCATGCGATTGGTTAGTTATTGATTCTGAAGCTAATGAAAACGCTTAAAAATGTTGTATTGCACATGTACTCCAGTCGGTCTATTTTTAACATAGAAAAAAATGCAAAAGAATTGATTCCGCGTGGGTCGTATTCTCCTATGTCTAATTTATACATAGTGTTATTTTCAAGTCTCAACTCAATGGGGAAAGTGTTAAAATTCAACGTTGAAAATGGCGAGAAATGCGAATTTTTATGATATCCAATGTATGCTGTGTTCTCGTACATTCATGCCCCTTAACTATGTATGTCGCGCATGCGCATACAATGGCTAGTATTTTTAGCATTGTTTAACTTTTATATTATCAATAAAATACTATTTCAATATAAACACAAAGAAACCCGTGTTTGTTTACATACTTACTAAATATTTACCTCGTGAAGGTGAAGGTCAATGATCTGCATCATCCATTTACGCACATACACGTTTATACACGATTGTTGAGCTACGTTTCTCATTGGATTCGTGCTCTTTTCTTGACCGCGTTCTAAATGGGGCTCCCAGCGGGGAAATTTATTTTTAAGCCACATATTGTATTGTACTTTTTCTTAGACACACTGGAATGTGTATTAAACGATGGTAGCGATTTATTTTCAAATATAAAATATAATCTGAGAGCAGGGATGAAAATAATTTTAAATAACTAATTAATTGTGTTTTAAATTAAATATTTTTTAGACGTAAAAATAACTTATATAAACGAAATTTTAACATTGAAAAAACAAACACAATTGAACAATGTCCGATTTGCCACCAAACTAAACTTCACCATGAGGACAAACGAAATGGTCGTTTCTCCTAACAACCCGCGTTTTTGTGCAGAATTTAAGTGCACCCAGTGGCTGCACACGACGCACTCGCCCCAAGTGAGGATTTTCAAATACGGCGAGTCGCGGAAGTTTGGTGGAGACATCTTCCTGCAGACACTGCACAGGTCTTTTTCGTCAGGTTCGGATTCAATCTCGGAATCAATGGACAATGCATCCGTTGCTATGGAAGTAAATTTTTTCTTAGATGGAGATTCCAGAGGTTGATCTGACCGGCGCTGTTTGCATGTTTTACCTTTTTTCAAAGATTTCGTTGTAGCATGCGGTGAGGTTGTAGATGTACTTGGAATCGCGTTCTCCTTGTCGTATGCGAGCAGCTCCTCAGCAAACGCCTCCTCTGTTATAGCTTTCCCGCCTGGTTTGGGTTTCGTGCTTTTGGATTTATGTTGGTTTGGGGCCTGACAGACGCATGTTAACTTCTTGTCAGCCTTCAACAAGAGGTACTTTTCTACCGCTTCTTTTCCGGATTTTATTTCCATTATTTTGAGAAGAGGTGACGTTTCTCTGAAGGCTTCGCTGGGATACAGCTTATCTGCTGGAACAACCTCTGGGCAGCACGGGAAAATGCCAGTTTTGCGGAAACCTGCAACAATGTTGGTTGGGACCATGGCCTTTAGATATGCCTTACTCGCAATTTTTGCCATCAGGTACTTAGATACCGTTTCCCCAATATTCTCCTGCATATACCTGGCACATTCGCGGTAGTAATATGACTTGAATGGTCCGAAAATCGACACGTCCAGAGGTTGCAGGATGTGCGATGTGTGGGCAGGCAAAACAAAGAGGATAATGTTCTGTGCTCTGGCCCAGTCAGTAAGCTGCCGAGAAACGTGCGATGAGTGGCCGTCATAAATTACTAGTATCGGCTGTTGGTCTGTTGTACCCCTGCATACATTTGGGAGCAAATGATCCTTCAAATAATGCTGAAATATTTCTGCATTAGACCAGCCACTGTCCGACATGGCGAATTTTGAACCAGGTGAAGAGCCGTTCATTAATTCAGGGTTGCTCCGTTTTCCTTTAAAGACGAAAAATGGTGGTATGTAATTTCCGGCTGCATTGGCGCCTGCAATCACCGTTGTGGTAGTTGAGCGGGGTGAGGTAACAGCCTGTGGCTTACTTCCAGTGGCAGCGATGATATTAGGAGGCCTGTGTTCAGGTTGTATCCCAGTTTCATCTATGTTATAGATGAACTGGGGTTTGTCAGACAGATTGTGTTTTTCCATTATTTCCCCCAGGTTTTTGAAGTAGTTATGTAAGATCTCAGGGGTTGAGTTTTTAGCACGGCCACTATCCAGGGCCCGTGGTTTCATGGAGGAGAGCCTCTCTTTCCATCTTTTCAGAAAGGCGTACAACCAGTTAATACTCAGTGGCTTGTTAGTTGAGCGTTTGCCTAAGTGTTCGGCCAATTCCCCAGCCAGGTGCTGGACCTGCACATTGGTGTAACCATATCCGAGCTGGGACATACATTCCAGATGTTCTACTAAACCTGTCTCCTCTTCTTTTGTAAAGATCATATCAGATCCCAGACCAATATTGAACGGATCTACTTTCCCTTTCACGCGATCTCTTAATGTCTGAATTGGCACATTATACATCAACGCGGCCCTTTTTACGGGTATCCCTTTCTCTTTTACCGCAGCATATGCATTTTTGATGGATTCTGGGCTGTATCTACGGTATTTATTATCCGGTAATTTGGTAGGATTCGACTGAAAACATTTATTTGTATTAAACCAGACGACGAATAAACGAATTTATGTTTTCGACCAGCTAAAATTTCGATGTTTTGTTTATTCGTGAATGTTTAAAAAATTAAAAATGTCAACAATTAAAGAAGGAATATTTCAATCTGTAATGTAACAATAACCACGGTAACATTGTTTTGGGAAATGTAAACGAAATAAAGATTCTATAAACAATGCGAACGTGTTAATTGAAATTTAATTTATTTGCTCGTTATGCATGTTTTTAAGTGAGATACGATTCCCCGTCGGGAACCTCAGTGCGCTCCGAAATCAATAGAGCGTTAACTTCGTTACAGATACATAACAAAATGGCTGCCACCTGTAGTGAGAGTTTGGAAACTCGTTTGTTTTTAAGTGTTGGTGGTTTATAGTGCAATAATACTCGATAAAATTATAATTTTAATCACAATTTAAGCAATTTATTTATGTTTTGTGGGACTTTACCTGTTTAAATCGCATTTCCACGGCAAAATACTCGATAGTTATAAACGCTGGATCTCCTTGAATAGAATCCGGACACGTGCAGTACTTGGTGACAGCGAAAATGACGTATTTAATTGAGCACGAATCCAATGAGAAGGCACGAAATGGTGAGAACTAGGCATACAGGTTTTTCCAATAAATATGACGTCATAAATGACGTAAAACAGTACAACATGGCGGACAAAGTTAGTTGATAGTTCTGATCGATGTGGTATCAACTGTGATTTGAGGTTTTAAAGACTGTAAGTAGAAGTTTTGTATTTCAAATGATGTGAATTGTTATATTTCAATATATAGCAATACTTAATGGTGCCGATGTTTTAACAGAAATCTAGTTGAAAGAAGATTATAAGAAGATCATAGCCCTCTTCAAAGACATGCATCAAGTTATTAAATTGAGTCGTTTATACTTCTTTGTAATCTTCTTTTTACATATAAAAGACACATGGACAGTTGATATTTACCAAAGGCATCGTAAATACATGAAAAAATATTAATTTTGGACCACCAGTAAACCGAAGTATGCACAATTTTTAAAACTACGGAAGCGTGTTTGTGTCAAAATTCGCAAAATTCGTGAAAAATATTATTTCTTAGTTTTTCGCATGTTATGCCTATTCTTTGATTTAAACAAGTTAATTAAGCTCATGAAATTGCTAAGTATTAAATATTGTCTATATTTACTACATTTCAGGTCACATGGATCAGTGAAATACAGATTGCGGAAGAAATCAGTTACTCTTGTTTAATGTGGCTCGTTACCTGCAAATATCAATACTAAGGTATGTTTACCCTCACATATCTTACGAATGCAATCGGTAAACTTTTGAAATTGTTGCATACATTCAATAGAGAATAATGCAGTACAAAGGCAACACGTTTATGATGTATAATAAATGAACTATAATAAGGTAAATATAAAGTAATGAAAAACTACAATTGTTGTTATGCCCCCGGTATGGTGGCATATAGTGATCGCACTGTCCGTCTGTCCGTCCGTCTGTCTGTGTGTCCTTCTGAAATTCCATCACACTTGCGTTTAGGTTTCGAAAAATGGTCATAACTTTTGCAATATTGATCATAGCAACTTGATATTTGGCATGCATGTGTATCTTATGGAGCTGCACATTTTGAGTGTAATAAAACAAAATACGTAATGTCTGTATTACATTGAAAACAAGGTATAGCATGTGATAAATATGCATTTATTTGCAAAGCAATTCTATTGTTTTAAAGATTCAGCATCTTTAAAGTCCGAATGAGATGCATTGCAAGGATGATAATTTTACAGTGTCTTATATTGAGACAAATACTATTGCATATACTTTAAAATGCACAAATCACAAAGTATTTATTATTACATGCACATGTAAATGGAATTTGTAAAGTGGAATATTGCTAACTGGTTGCTATCAAACATATAGTATATTATATTTCTAAATGGACGCCTCTGAGTATATCACATGTCTCTCAGCTACATGTTTATTCTATAATTTTACGCTAATGGGCATTTTAGAATATTTGTCAAAAGTTTTTATACCCTGCATAAGACTAGTTTCATTTCCTGAGGATTTCTTTTCTGAATTTATGAGGACCATAACATAAAAGCAATCTCCAACAAAACCTGATGGATGATTTCATTTTAGAAAAAAAGGCGATAAGAAGTGTTACATTCTACATGAAGACCATAATCGTTTCTCCTCCAGCTATTCAAATACAAACACGCGTGATTCCATGACGTCTTTCTAATTAGACAGTTTACCATTTGACGAGCATGGCCTTTGAACCTCATTCGACTATAACGTCCATTTCTAGAAACACATTTTCAAAGTTCGCCTTACATTCTGTGCCTCGTTAGTCGAACTCAATAGTAATTGTTTTGGTCAGACACTGTCAAAATGACCACCAGCGTCCGAAACATATCGGTATCACTGTGAAGTGAGTCAGCCATCAAAATAACAATGTTTAAGAGAATTAATCATGATGCATTTACGAAATATATTAATATAGTATTGTTGTTTTTCGTTGTGTTTTTAACCTTTTTTTCCCCTTACAAAATAAAACCAATGAACAAGTTAACAACAAGAGAAAATAATGCATTTAGGGTGAATAAAATTACCATGTAAACCAAAATGGCTTTAAAACTTGGAATGTATGCACTTGCAAAGGTTCTCAGACTTTGAGAAATTACAATAATCACTTGTGCCTTGGTTTGTTTATTTAAGCAAAAAAGGAGTAATGACTTGTAATAGAAACGCGTCAAAATGTTTATACAGGCATCTGTTCCAAGTAGCGTTGTGACTATTTGGAGTATTGTGATTTTCCTTAACTGTAATTATATACACTTCTCATGAAATGTTTTTTTCTAGTTTGTTTTACTGTGGAATCAGTTTGACTTGCATATTTTATATTATAATAAAAATTACTTTAAGCATGCCAGAGCAGTCATATCAGTGTTCATCCATTGACTAACACAAGCACGTTTGCATCTTGAAAGCCATGTTGACACGCTATACTCTTAATGGTATTGACGAAGAATCGCGTAAGGTCTTATCAAAGAAATGGCAGTATAAACTACAAAAAAGAAATTGAATTAACCCGCCTCGGCTCGGAAACACAATAGTGACAATTATTGTCAAATATTTAAAGAAACGCTTCGCTGACGTTAAAGCGCAGCAGATAAATCATGTTGTTATAAATTGTTAAGTCAGAAGAATTAAAAGTATTCCATACTAATGCGTCCTGACAGCGTCGTCATTTCTGCTTCAAGTCTACATGAGGATAGAAGTTGTCTCGTATAGCAGGGTCATTGTATTGAAGGATTGTACAAGCAGTGTAATCTGTCAAAACATTTCATTTGTAAATGGATTTGTTAATTTACTCCGGCTTATACCAATAATCATCTCTCCTGTTCTAGTATACGATGTCACAGGTTTTAACATTTCTATTCTAGTGTTTACCAACACAATTAATTAATATGGGCAAAGTATTGAATTTTAGCTAAATAAATGTCCTTTTTTCAGAAATTAATTAGGAATGTCATGTTTAATCCTGATATTTAAATCATTGAAATGTGTCTTAGCAAGAAATCCTAAAATCAAATCATGTGAACTCAATTCATAAAAGCGATTGTAAATATCGTTGTGGGCGATCCAAGACATCCATCAATTTGACGACTGGGCGTGATACAGGACTGGTTATGATGTTCTTTATGCTAATTCCTGAACATTTAAGGAGAGCGAATTATAATCGTGGGGATTAAGTTTTTTGCGTATTGATCGTCGGGAGATAGCTTTCAGTCACAGGTTGAGTCGTCTTGTGCTTACAGACTTCTTACATCGAATTCCACGATTTTCATTTGACTTCGTAATTTTAGGTTATACACGGATAACGTAAGAAAGTTTTTAAAATACAGTTGCTTCTTTGAACTTTCTTCTACATTAAAAAATAAACTGTATGTGACAAAAGGCAAAGTCATTATCATTTTAATAATTTATATTGTATGCTATTTTTGAATAGATTTACGGTAAGAAAGTTTTGTTAGGATTGTTTGCCATAACTGGTGTTATGGCCCCTTTTAAGCAAATAATACCTATTAAACTTGTGTCGCGCGTAATTCAAAATGTTTTGCTTCTAGAGGGTTGGCACGTTAAAAAAATATTAAACATTTGTGAACTTGCGCACTTTCATATTTTGGTTCGGACTTTGTTTTCGAATAACTGGATTTGTTTTTTAAGTAAAGAAAATAAGATATTTCTTAACTTGTGTCGCACGTAACTTAACGAATGTTGCTTGTGGGATGAAACTTCATAAACATTTTAATTAGCATGCTACTATGAGAACCATTACATTGAGGTTCAGATATTTTAGACATAAGTAGAGATTTTAGATAAAAGTAGAATATGTGTGCATCCGCGTCCTAAGGACACATGAACAGTTAATTCGAATTATCTTTGTGTTTTCCCCGCTTTCTATTACTGTTATTAAAACTATTCGGTGCAATATTGCACTGGATACACTGGATCTGTTGGAGGAAATACATATTTGCATTCATCATCGATGTTTACCCCATTTATAACAGGTCTTGGTATGCATGGACCTTTCTTTCGAAATAAATCTGCGCAGACAAAATATTCAGGAACTATGTTTAATACAGTACGTAATACAATGAGATTCAGTTGAATTTTTAAATAAAAATTCGTCCAACGTTACTTTATAACGATTCTATTCGACAGTTTTAATTTGGACACCCGAGCGAAAGACGTTCACTGGTTGCACGTATCCATGACAACTCTTCGAGACGGTCATCACTCAAAGTCGACATAACTTCAACAACCCGAAACACGGAACGCGAAGCCCATACGGCAATGTTAGGTATCGATGTAAAAGACAGTATGGCTTATTCATACTTATTTCTTTTGTTTGCAAATGCAATTATAAATGCAAGAAGTTATGTCATGATATACTTGTAGTGCGTCTAGCCGTTTGGTAAATGGCAAATTGTCATCGCACATGGTAATTGTATAATATACCACACGGTAGTATGTTCCGAAGTAGACATGTTTCTTAAAATTTGATGTACTGTTACTATTTATTTGCTGTTCTGTCACTATTCAAAGTATGAATTTTATTGAAAAAAGTATAATTCAAAATGATCTGTCTGCTTCTGACTCAAGAGATCAAAATTAATTGCAAAACGAAGATTTACGGCCCTGAACGAAACTATACAATTTTCTACTTCATGGTATTCATTGGATTCAGAATATAACATTCGGTTCGACGTCTATTTTGGTAAGATCATCCATCAAAATAGCTTAGTGCGTCTAGCCGTTTGGTATCTCAAAACACATACATTTAATAAAGTATTGTCCTATGAACGTGTTTTGTCAGGTATGACTATACTATGCCGATCTCCGTGAATCGTTTAAGTTTCAACGTTACAAAATAGATTGAGCAAACAAGTGACACTAGTGATACAATGTTATCACTGGAATACTTTAACAATTTTAACGTTTATAACATGCATCAAAGTTTGTAGTAACTAATTACTAAAGTGAATACGTATAGTACAGTCCAATGTCACTTATTATGCACGATTCGCCATGCAAAATATATTGCCAACATTTTAGTTATCCGTACTAAATTAATATCTTTCAAATACATTTATTTGCACATAAAACATGTCTATGAACTGTTTCAGCAATGTTTTATACATAGGTGCAGTAAACGCAGTCCATGCCAACCCGGAGGGAAATATGCGACGTAATATATCTGTTACAGTAAATCTGTGAAACCAGGGATTTCACGAAATGCCAAAACGATTCAGGATTTTCGTGAAATGACTGTTTCACTTAGGGACTTCACCAAATGGCTATTTTTTTCACGAAATGACTGAAAAAAGCATAGCATTCAGTTAGTTCACGAAATTCCTAAAACAACTTCAGCTTCATTCACAATTATTAACTGCTTTATAAAATAAATGCGACTAAAATCCAAACATTAATATATCCAGCAAATTTTACATCTTTGAAAAACTGCATCAATATGAACTCTTACAAGATATTTTACAATGTTTTGATACTTCATATATTGAGACAAAAGATGGAGTTTCTCATATACATCAATCTCATATCTCTTATCAATGAATAACATTATACATATGTGATAAACTACATCAATTAATAACTTTAATAAGATAGTTCCCATTATATTTGATCAATCTCATTTTACTTCTCAATATCGAAATGGACACATGTCAGTAAAACAAAAATTGAAAATTGGTATATATATATAAATTGATTCCAAATTAAACCTCATTAGTACAAACCTAATTCGTTATTCCTTTCAAATGTCCAAAGTATGTATCTGCTACTGACTCGAGAGATCAAAATTATTTGCAATACTAAGGGGTATGGCTTTAAAAGAAACTGTTCAATGTCCTACTTTAAGGTACATGTATTTATTTGATTCAGAATATTACACTCGGTTAGACGTATTGTGATCAGATCATCAAACAAGTAAGCTTTGTGCGTCTAGCCGTTGGGTATTAATGTCCATATAAACGTGTTTTGTAGAATACGCCGATACTACTCCGATCTCTGTTAGTGAATCAGTTTCGACGTTACAAAGTCGATTGAACACACAAGGGACAACCGTGGTACAGTGATTATGAACACTGCAACAAGATAACAATCATATGGTTCATAACATACAAGCTTGAAGTAACAAAGGAATAAAGTAAATACGCAAAGTGCAGTCCATGGTTACTTATCATGCAATATACATATAATATATATTGTGGATATTCTAGCTATCAGTCCTATCAACATGTCCTTAGCTATCCTTGTATATAATGCATGTATACATTGGTGTTCTTAATCATTGTCGGCCCTTAACTGAAGAGGTAAAATAATAATCATATATCTCGATGTAAAAAGTCTGCTAGCACGAAATACTAAACTATGCTCGCGACTGAAAATGTTCTCCAGACGATCAATAGCACTTAATCCCCACAATTAAGTTTTGCTCTCCTTAAATGTTCCGAAATTAGCATAAAGAACATCATAACCAGCGCTGTATGAAGCCCAGCCCTCTGATTGATTTGACAATCCTTGGTATGACGTGTCGGCATTTCAGTGAAAACGATTTAAATGTTCCTCGATTTGTTTCATAAACTGATAAACGATCACTTTTGCCGTTCAGGGAGATTTTAAAATTGTATCATGCTTTCTTGGAAGTTTCTTTCCTAGAAAATTCCTCCTGAGTGAAATTGTCATTTTGTTTGGCTCATAGTCAATAAATTCATCAATTAATTAATTTGTGTTGGACAGTGTCTGACCACAACAATTACTCGTGAGTTCGACCTACGAGGTACATAATGTAAGGCAATCTTTGGAAATGTGTGTCTAGAAAATGGACGTTCAAGTCGAATGAGGTTCGAATGCCATGCTCGTCTAAAGGAAAATGCCTTATAAGAAAGACGTCATGGAAACTCTTGTGTTTGCATTTGGATAGTTTGAGGAGAAACTCATTATGGTCTTCCTGTAGTTTAGTAGGTAACACTTGTAGAAATGAAATCATCCATCAGGTAAACATGATTTTATGGCGATTGCTTTTATGTCATTGTCCTCATAAATTCAGACAAACATTACCAGACAATGAAAAATATTATAAAATGCCAATCAACGTACAGATTATATAATATAAATGTAGCTGACAGACATTTGATATACTCAGAGACGTCGATATTGAACGATAATATATTATATTTTTGATAGCAACTAGTTAGCAAAATTCCACTTCAGATTTCATGTACATGTACATGCCTTTATTTATACTTTTGCGCACTTAACATATATGTACCAATATTTTTCAAAATATAAGACACTGCAAAATTGTCATCTTTGTAATTAATTTCATTCGGGCTTTTTAGATGCTGACTCTGTAAAACAATAGCATTTTTTTGTCAAAAGAATGAATACTTATCAAACGATAAACATTAAAAACGACTATTGATTAACGATTTCATTGGCTTTTGATCTGGCTTGTCGCAACTTTTCTTTTTCAACATTTCTCTGGTAATCATTCCCATCGACGAATGTTGGAGTCTTCGGAGCTGTCTTTGTCTGTGAATTAATGTCTACGGAAATATCTCCGAAGATAATCGTCAAAGCGGAAGTTTAAAATGTAAATAAACAATGTCAGAAACACGGAAAGCTGATTAGGAATCGAATTTACAATGCATGATTTCCATTGGCAGTTACAAACACATGTCTTGTTTCCAATGGCAGTCATGCATGCAATTTGTTATGTAATGAGATATGACCGACGGAAATCGCACTACACCGCGGACTGTAAAGATGTATGGCCATGGTTACGTTGTCAGTTGCAGATAATCATTAATTTTATATTGGTGCAGAATTCACAGCGAAAGTAAGAGTTAGAATGGCGATTTTATTAAAGAAAATTATTCCTTCAAGTTTGGTACGAAAAAAAAACGCTTTAAAAATTAAAGTTCTGTAATCAAGTTGCGTTGAAGATATTAACCTTCATGCTTATTGAGTAAAACGTTTACATTGAATACATTTCACAATGTCATGTTTAGTTCACATATGTATAATTTCTTTTCAACACATGCTGGTTTTAATAACGGGTAAGCGACTTTGAAAAATGTAATTTATAGCAAGAGACCAATGAACAAGTTGGTTTATACTGGGATTTAGTGATGTATATTTTATGAAGGTGTATCGCATTTCCTTCGAATGCAAGATGATAGGCCGCTCATATATAAATGTAAAGAAAGTGAAACTCCAGCTGCACCAACAGGAGAGACATTTTAATATTGCTAGAGGTCCTCTATTTATGGCATTTGACCCGTTGTTAAACAGTCCAACACAGCACAAAAGCACTAATCACAACACCAGAGCAAACATATACTCAAATTAGGAAATATAAGTCAACGCATTTAAACGGCCAATGCAAATAAGTGGGGGTGTACGGAGCTCACACTTGGTCCAGAGTTACTCACAAAACATTTAAATGTACATGAAAATTCACATCGTAGCACCACAATTAAAATCAAATAGCACCAACAATTGAATAACATTTGAGCCTCGCTCTAGGAAAACGGGGCTTAATGTATTTGCGTAAAGGGTCTGCCCAGATTAGCCTGTGCAGTTTGTTATAAGTTATAGATTTCTGTTTTGCAAAAAGGTATCTGATTACTATCAACAAACTTATTCTGAAGTGAGTAAGTAGAAGAAAAAGTTTGTTCAAGATAAAGTTTCTGAACAACACAGTAAAGCATTAATTAGGTTTAATTTGATACCATATACTGTATGTTTGACTGTGAACATACTTAATACTTCAAACCTTAACTTAATAAATTATGTTAATTTTAGCCTCAAGTCAATAATTATATATTTAAATTTGAAATACATTTGTATAGTTTGCACATGTGCTTTGTAATGCATGCTGATCTCTGTCGGAAAATAGTTTTCTATATAATTTTGAAAATAACAACAATATATGAAACAAGCATGTGGAATAGCATTAAAGGTAATAGTGCTGATTGCAATGAAATACCAATATGATCTACCAGTAATAACAAATTATAATCCAAAACTGATTTCTAAAGTGAAACAATATAGTGTAGTCTATGATAACTTAATAACGTCAAATAAGTATATATATAATTATGCTGCGTGCGTTCTAGAATTACGTACTTAATTGTATATACGTATTCGCACATAGAAATCTCCATGTTTTGTTCCAGAGATTTTTCTGTTCATATCATAAAACACGATAAATAAAGTTCCTGAACGTAATATGAGTTAACGCAGTCCATCCTAACTCTAAAGGGAACCCCAATATGATAGATCACAGCAGCAGTCGTTTACGGATCTTTTATCATTGTGTTTTCACACGCAGAGCGAGGAGCGGCAGGAAAACCGGGGAGCGAGTGATACACCTTTATAAAATATTCATCACTAAATCCCAGTCTACACCTACTCCCTCATGGGTCTCTGGCGGATGAATCCGCACGAAATATGTCAGCAGTGAGGGGAATAATCGTCTATCATACAGTAAGAAAAATATAATACTAAGCTGCTTATATTAATTCCTTAAAAATATATCATTATATGTTATGATTAAACAATATGTATACAGGGTAATGTGTTTTAAATTCTACTTATAAACATACATTGGAAAGGAGCACAATAGAAGATTGGTAGTGCATGTCAACAGTATCATTTACCAAAGAGTTGTATAACTAATTTTAGCTTAGAATTGATGTCATGAAACATTTACATTTAATCTGTTATATGCATTAATCATGACACAAAAACGACTAGAAGCGAACTAAGGTAAAACTTTCCCTTCCGCTTAGTAACAGATGTATTTACTGAAATTACTTAACAACAAAATAATCTTGATATTCTCTATCAAGCAATCTTGTAAGTTCAAAGTTAGTTACACAGTTAATATTTAAAACATTAACCCCAATATGGCAATACATATTTTTTTTATTAAAAAAGCACGTTCCGATTAAAATTAATAAACATATTCTAGTTGATATCGACACTGGTTGGAGTGCACAAGCTTTTTTGCAGACAAAAAGTGTTACGGCCAAAACCAAAGGTGGTCAATGGATATATGAGCGTTTCTTCTATGAATACAATTATAAATGCAACCTGATTCAGAATACAATACATGAATATTGTTAGTTTTGAATTAATATTAAATTTGCCAAATAATTATGTAATTCTACCGAAGAACATGTACACATAGCATCGTTAAAAAACAGTGTTTAAACGTTTGCGGGTGTAGAGTTTTCCCTAAGTATCGCTTTTGGAATGAGTAATCTCCACACGGAGCAGGCTTACCTGATTGTTTCATTTCCTTAAAAGTCCGAACTAGTTAGCGGCGTGGCGTTGATAGAGATTCAACATAGTATTGCATCCAAATATTTCAGTATAAATATTCTATAGTATTTTGATACATATTTACTGATTTCTTTCGAATACAATTTTGTATAAAGTATAAAATCATTATAGATATTAATGTGTAATTACTGGTATAATTCAATTCTTTGCCATGCTAACTTCAAAACAATTCGACAAACCTATTCATGTCTAGTTTAACACATCGGGCAGCTGTACAAGAATAAAACTTACAATAATATTTGATTTCCGATTACAACTCAAGGACACTGTGTATGCTTATTAAAGTAGTTTCATTTAGTTTCATGAATGATTGGACATCTCTTTTCTGTAATGTGTACGATATATTTTAATGTATCAATATAAAAAGTTTGCTTATGGTAGAGTTTTGCAGTATAGTATATATGTATATGGATGAATATATGCAATATTTCAAAATATAATAACATCCGAAAAAATCGATCGTATTTCTAACGTACCTCCAATGTTACATCATTTATTGTTTTTTCATAGATGTACAACTTCGCTCAAATGCTATTATCTATCAACGTAAATTTCGGTATTTTGTACGTGACAACTGCCACAGCTCGTTTTGGAACATGGGGAAAGGGTTACTTTTGCAGAATTGGGTTGACGGAAAAAGGTGATAAATTTTAATTAAAGTAATTTAGGACTTGCTATAAACCAATTTGTTTTCTTTATGACAAATATTGCAGATTTATTGTTTTATGGTGTGGTATCTTACATGGGATCGTCTATATTCACTAATGACGCTATTAATATAAAACAAACCTTATTTGACAGTTTAGTGTTTGCAGAGGTCTTTACGTATATATAATCGCGTGAAACACCTTTCTTTACTAAAGTGATACTTGAAGGAGTTTAAATTGTTATAACTGTATCCTGTTAATGTTTTATTTAAGTTACCTATTGTATATTATTGTAATCTATAAGAATATTTAATGATAAAAATTCTGAAACACATTTGTATTATTTTAAATGCATGTCTATATGCAGTATTCAACGTTTAACATTAAAAACTAACAATAATTTGATAAAAGAGACCACTGAACGAGTTGGTATTGATAGCGATTTAGTGATGCAAATTGTATTAAGGTGTTTAGGTCGCTCCCCTGATTTCTTGCAACTCCCCACTCTACATGCGAAACACACTTATGAAAGATCCACTTTTATTGATCAGGTAACAGATTTCATTTGAGTCTCAATGGGATGCCTTGAAATGAATTTTTTTTATGATTCAGATATAGTGAAAATATTAAGTATAAATCCTTATTGTAGAAAACACGAATGATATTAATGCGTACATGTTATTCTGAACTGAATCAAGGTCAGAATATTGATGATGTTTTTTTTTATAAACATTTGTCATTATTTTATCTTTTAATATCACTGTTGCTTAGAATGTTAAATTCATATCAAGTACAGTAATGTTTCATTGTTCGTGCTTGTATGGGTATTTTATAATTCATTGTGTTATTGCATATACCCTTCTTAAGTGGTTGGTTTCTTTTCCCGTTGTGTGATCGGAATGTATGTGGAACATGATAGATTGTACAAGCAATCTACAGACAGGGTAGGCTTACCTGATTGATGGTTTCATTTCACAAAAAAAGTGTATAAGAAGTGCAACATTCCTCACTACAAGAAAGCCAGAACGAGTTTCACCAAAATATAATGACGAGTGTTTTCCATTACGTCTTTCTAAGTAGAAATCGGACCATTTAATGGTCCAGGTCTTCGAACCTTGTACGGCCAACACGCCTATTTTCTAGACAACACGTGTCATGTATGCGGTCAAAATCGGAAATTAAGTAATTGGTTTTGGTCAAACACTACCGCAATGATCATCAGCTTCCGCAAAAGAATCTGAATAATCAACAACATTAATATCATTATCTATTTGGTTGATTATCTCGTCATTTGTGAGAACAACGTGATAATCCCACACAGAAACATTTATTTATATATATATTACATGCACTAAGTCAAGAAGGTTAAAATCCTAGTTGTTCTCGTTTATTAAACGGATTATCCTGCATGTTTGTTTCCACAAGAACTTATAACAATAAAAGCCCAGTATTTAAAACGACCTGAGTATAAAAAGGTTATATCTTCATGCGTATGTTGTTTTACAAAGTGTAACAGATATTACGTTTCACCTCTGTTTAGTTAGTAATTCTACGCACGGTTTACAAGCAGCAATATGCAGATGGCGCTTAACAAAATGCTTGCGCTATAAGAATTATATGTTGTTACGCGAAGGTGATACACGAACTCTGTTTCAAAATTGTTCTGTTTCGTATCAAATTGTTATGAGTCACTTGAGTCATGTTTTCGAGAATATTACATATACATTAAATAGTTCTAGGAATATATAAGATAAATAAAACTCCAGAAACATTATCCTGAGAGAAATTCAACACTTGCTGGTCTTTTATTAAAGGCCAGTGACCAATTGCAAATCGGGACGATGTAAACAACAAAACATAAAACAAAAACATGATTAAAGCTGTGGTCACAGGATTGGGACTATCAATGCAAAGAAGTGGAGTTTTAACCGAGTGAATGACGCATCGAACCTCACACAGAGTAAACCTCTTACATTCACTTGTAAAACAAATACGAGAAATAACATATTTTATTTTTCTTACAAAAATAAACAAAATCCCGTACATAATAAACAACATGACAACATGACATTATGCAGTAAGGGTAAATGAAAGTGGCATGTAAACCAAATTATATAAGATACGGATTGTATGAGTATGAAAGATTATTGTAACGTCAAGTCATGCTCTCGTGATCACATTTTGTGAGGTGCGTGTATAATCACGCGTTCTTGATATTAAATTTATGCCATTAATGAGGAATTAATTATTAAAATAGAGACGCTTCAAACTTCATATTCACGAAGCGGCCCAAACAAACAATGTAACGGTTTTAACTAAACTAAATTGTCGTAACAGATACTCCTGAAGACAAATCATTCCTATCTTGTATATATATAATTTATTTATGGTGACAAATCGCCCTAGGTCTTTTTTTTAAACACAAAAGTGACAAATATTGTCAACTATTAAAAGAAACGCTTCGCTGATGTTTTAACGCTGCATATAAATCATTCTGTTATAAATTGGCAAGTCGGAAGACGTAAAAATTAATCCCGACTAATGCGTCCTGACAGCGTCGTAATTTCTGCTTCAAGTTTACGTGAGGATAGAAATTGTCCTATATTGAAGGGTCATTGTGTGTAAGGATTGTACAAGTAGTTTAATCTGTCAAAACATTTCATTTGTATATGGATTTGTTAATTAACTCCGGTTTACTGATACCAATAATCATCTCTCCTGTTCTAGTATACGATGTAACAGATTTTTAAACATTTCTTTCCTAGTGTTAAGCAACACAATTAATTAATTAATGGAATAATTGACTACATGTATACGCCAATTAAATGTTATGTTCGTTCTTTATGAATTTACAAGGAATGTCATGTTTAATCCTGAATAATGGCCTTATACATGTCAATTGCATATTCACACACTGAATCAACTAGGCATCCGCGTTTTAGTCCTAGAAAGAAACTCTCGGACTATTAGCGCAAACATACAAGTATCTTCACGTGACACACATTTAACAATAATGATGAAGTGCATAAACTGAGTATAAATCAGAAACAGAAACACATCGAGGAACATTTAAATCGGTTTCATAGAAATGCCGACACGTCTTAGCAAGGATCCTAAAATTAAATTATGTAAACTCTATTCATTGTAAATATCGCTGCTTGCGAACCAAGAAATCCATCAATCTGACGGCTGGGCGTCATACAGCGCTTGTTATGATGTTCTTTATGCTAATTCCTGAACATTTAAGGAGAGCGAAACATAATTGTGGGGATTTAGTGTTTCACTCATTGATCGTCATGAGAAGACTTTCAGTCGTAGGTCGAGTCTTGGTGTGGCTACAGACTTCTAACATCGAGATCCGCAATTTTTATTTGACTTTGTCATTTTAGCGTCGACGATAATTACTCGTGTATTCATGCCTTGTATACATGCGTAGGGCAGTTTTTAAAATGCAGTTGCTTCTTTGACTTGTATCTTCAAAATTAACTGTATGTGACAAAAGGCAAAACCACCATCATTTTTTTATCGTTAGTAATTTTTCAATATATTGCTGGAGTTATTGCTCTTTAAAGCTAAAAAAATACTTCCATAATTCAGTTGTTGTTTTTTCTTCTAAATAACTGGAGTTTTGTCCCTTTTTAAGTTAAAAAACGAAGATATTGTTTTACTTGTGTCGCACGTAAGTAAAAGGTATTTCTGATTGAGGGATGCAATTTTACAAACATTTTAATCAGCATGTTAATATGAGCACCATTATATTGCGTTTCGAATATGTAAGATATAAGTAGATATTTTGCATTACATTTACATCTTGAACCACTTTTTACGGTGATGGCAAGAATAAGAATAGCGATTTAATTTAAAAAAAAAATCAAGTTTGGTTCGTAAACGCTCTTTAAGATAAAAAAAATAAATAACGATGGAGCATTGAAATAATTAACCTATATTATTTATAGTTATTATTGTATTGTATTGTTACATAATGGTATAAGCAACTTGGCCAAGAACTTTCACCGTACTAGTATTTATTCCCAGAAAAAAAGAACCATGAACGAGTAGGTGAAGACTGAGTTTTAGGGATGCAGATTAAATAAAGGAGTATCGTCCGGTCCCTGGTATTCCCGAAGCTACTCTGTCTGAGTCTGAAGACCAATCCAGTCTACCCATAAGGCAGAGTAGGCAAAAGCCCCGCGACTTTTAGGGGCCCCATGACACCGTACCGAAAGAATATTTTTTACTTACTTTTTTAATTCTAATCTAATGACTTGACAAAACCAATTATTTTATAGCAATGTTATTTTCCGATTAAAGGCTTGACATGTCTCAACAAGTGGCAATGTTTTATTATTTGCAAAACCCTACAGTTATGCTGGTGATTTCGTTTTCAAGATGATAATTAGGGGGCTAAGACTGGAGTAGAATTCAACACAGTGCTCTTTCAATCTCGAATTCCCCTGATGAATTTCCTAATTTAAATTAGTGAAATCAACTGGGCACTGGCGTTCTATTAGTCACCGACTAGGGTCCTATGGCATGGGCCCCAAAAGTTTCAATACCTATGGGCCTCCATGGTGCTTATCCGGCATGGCTGAAAACACAATTAAAACGCTGATAGATGTAGAAAGACAAATAAAAGCTGGTAAATGGCTTATGAAGATCCAAGCCAATGTAAGTCGATAAAACGACGCAACTTTCTCCGCGAGAGAAGCGAAATGATACATATTTATATAGATTCCTAGCTTAAACCGTGAGGAAGAGATTCACTTTAATGACGTACTTCTGATTAACACTACTCAATTATGTTGGCTCCAACAGTCTACCGATGAAAGATCCGTCAACAATGAGTGATTCCGTACGTCACAAAGCATATTTCATCGAATGCGGATTGGTCGCTTACTTTCACTGTAAATGGTGTGTCATATAACAAGAAATTAAGGATGAAATTATATATACATAGTTCACTCATATATACAACTAACAAATTTGTACAAAAGAAAAGGCTAATTGTTTATGCAAATAGAAATTGTATAATATATACCAAATGGTAGTATGTTCCAAAGTAGACATGTTTTCTTAAAATGTATGTACTGTTACTCTTTATTTGCTGTATTGTATTTAAAGTATGAATTTTGTTGAACTAATATAACTCGAAAATATTTGGCTGCTTTTGACTAAAAAGATAAAAATTATTTGCAATACGCAGATTTACGGCCTTGAACGAACTATACAATTTTCTACTTCATTGTATTCATTGGATTCAGAATATAACATTCGGTTAGACGTCTTTTGTGGTAAGATCATCCATCAAATTAGCTTAGTGCGTCTAGCCGTTTGGTATTTCATAACACATACATTTAATAAAGTATTGTCATATGTACGTGTTTTGTCAGGGATGACTATACTATGCCGATATATGTGAATCTTTTAAGTTTCAATGTAACAAAATAGATTGAACACACAAATGACACAATTGATACAGTGATTATGATCGCTGGGATAATATAACAATTATAACGTTTATAACATGTATTAAAGTCTGCAGTAACTAATGACTAAAGTGAATACGTATAATACAGTCCAAGGTCACTTATTATGCACGATTTGCTATGCAATGTATATATATTGCGAACATTTTAGTTATCCTTAATTAATTATCTTTCAAATACATTTATTTGCACATGAAACATGTTGTTTCAGCTATGTTTTATTGACATTTTATACATAAATCCATTCTGTAAAAAATCTGTACAAGTTTTTAAAGTGAAAACAATCTTTGAAGGAAAAAAGCTGCCTACATTTCTGGCTTCGTTTATTTACATTTTAAACCTCTCGCTTTGACGATAAACATCGGAGATATTTCCGTCGACGTAAAATGCACAGACAAAAAAAGCTCCGAAGACGCCAACATTCATCGATGGGAATGATAACCAGCGAAATTAAAAAAGACAAGTTATCAATAGTCGTTTTTAATGTGTATATTTCGATAAGAATGCATTTATCTGCAAAACAATGCTATTGTTCTACAAATTCAGCCTCTTTGAAGTCGGAATGAGATGAATTGCAAGGATGATAATTTTACAGTGTCTTATATTGTGACAAAAACTGTTGCATATACTTTAAAGTGCGCACATCGCAAAGTATTAATTATTGCATGCACATGTAAATGGAATCTGTAAAGTGGAATATTGCTTATTGGTTGCAATAAAACACATATAATATTATATTTCAATATAGACTCCTCTGAGTATATCACATGTCTCTCAGCTACATTTTTATTCTATAATTTGTACGTTGATGGGCATTTTATAATAGGTTTCGTATGTTTTTTATACACTGCATAAGACAAGTTTCATTTACTGAGGATTTTTTTCGGACTTTATGGGGACAAGCAATATTCAGGAAAACCAAGTTGACCTAATGGATGATTTCAGTTCACAAAAAAAGTCTATAAGAAGTGTTACATTCTTAACTACAGGATGACCATAATTAGTTTCTCCTCCAGCTATCCAAATGCCAACACCAGTGTTTTCATGACGTCTTTCTAATTAGACATTTTATCATTTGAAGAGTATGACCTTTAAGCCTCATTCGTCTAGAACGCCCATTTTCTAGACACACATTTTCAAAGTTCGCCTTACATTCTGTTCACTGTCAAAATGACCACCAGCGTCCGAAACATATCGGTATCATTGTGTAGTGAGTCAGCAAAATAACAATGTTTAAGAGAACAAATCATGATACATTTACTAAATATATGAGTAGTATTGTTGTTTTTGGTTGTGTTTTAAACTTTTTCCCCTTACAAAATAAAACTAATGCACATGTTAACAACAACATAAATAATGCATTTAGGGTGAATAAAATTAAAATGTAAACCAAAATGGCTTTACAACTCGGAATTTATGCACATGAAAAGGTTCTCGTGACTTCAATGCATGGTCACAGGCTTTGCGAAATTACAGTTATCACTCGTGAATTGGTTTTTATTTTTCGGCAAAATACGAATTATGAGTTGTAATAGAAACGCGCCAAAAAATATATTAAAGCATCTGTTCCAACTAGCGGTGTGACTATTTGGATGATCGTGATTTTACTAATGATGTAGTGAATTATAATTGAAATCATATACACTTCTTATGAAGATGTGTTTTTCTAGAGTGTTTTACTGTGGAATCATTAAACTTGAAAAAGAAAAATAATCACTGGTTTCTTTTGTGTGTGTGTATTAAACAAAAAAGGAATTATGAATTGTAATAGCAACGCGTCAAAAATTATTCAGGCATCTGTTTTAACTAGCAGTGTGACTATATGGATTATTGTGATTTTTATAAATTGTAATTATATACACTTCTTGTGAAATGGTTTGTCTTTTTATTTTTTTTACCGTGGAGTCATTTCACTTGCATATATTATATTATTATACACATTACCTCTAGCATTCCAGAGCAGTCGTGTATGTGTTCATTGACTAACACAGGCGTTAGACACGTTTGCCTCTTGAAAGCCATGATGTACACGTAGTGCTCTGAATGGTTTTGACGATGAATCGCATTAGTTTTTATCAAAAAAATGGAAGTATAGACTACAAGAAGAAATTGAATTAACCAGCCTTGGCTAGGATACACAAAAGTTGCAAATATTGCCACATATTCAAAGAAACGCTTCGCTGACGTTATAACGCAGCAGATAAATTATTCTGTTATAACTTGTCAAGTCAGAAGAAGTAAATTTAATCCCGACTAATGCGTCCTGACAGCGCCTTTATTTCTGCTGATAGTTCGCACGAGGATAGAAATGGTGCCTATTGCAGGGTCATTTTACTGAAGGATATTGTACAAGCAGCTTAATCTGTCAAAACATTTCATTTGTATATGGATTTGTGAATGTCCTCGAGTTTACTCAAACCAATTTATCATATCTTTTTTCATATATACAATGTTGCAGAGTTTTACAATTTCTATACGAGTGTTTACCAACAAAATTAGTTAATTTATGGAATAATTGACTTGAGCCGAAACAATCAATATTTCACTCAAGATGAATTTACTGGGCAAGAAACTTCTTGAACAGAATGTTCACATGATATAATTTTAAAGACTCTCTTAACGGCAACAGTTATCGTTTATCGGTTTCTGAAACACATCGAGGAACATTTAAATCGTTTTCGTTAAAATGTCGACACGTCCTACCAAGGATTGTAAGATCAAATACAGCGCTGGTTATGATGTTCTTTATGCTTGTTTCTGAACATTTAAAAAAGCAAATCATAATTGTGGGAATTTAGTGTTATTGATCGTCGGGAGAACATGTTCAATCGCGAGCATAGTTGAGTATTTTTTGCTCGCAGACTTGTTACATCGAGATTCGTGATTATTATTTTATCTCTTCATTTTAAGGCCGACGATGATTGCGGACATCAATGTATACCTACATTATATACAATGATATCGTAGGACATGGTGATAGTACTGCTAGCTAGAATGTCCGCAATATATACATTANTATATATATTGAAAAAGTAAAGTAAAGTAAAAACACTTTTTCAATATATATATATATTGAAAAAGTAAAAACACGTCGCATGGGTATAAGAAAAAAACTGTATTTAAATATGCCGACCGGTTTCGCACAGCTCATCAGGGCATAATTATATATATATATATAGCGCATGATTAGTGACCATGGACTTCACATTGCGTATTCATTTTAGTCCTTAGTTACTTCAAGCTTATATGTTATGAACATTTTGATAGCTATCTTATTGCTGTATTCATAATCACTGTACCACTATTGTCATTTGTGTTTTTAATCTACTTTGTTACGTCGAAACTAAAATGATTCACAAACAGAGATCGGAATAGTATCGGCATCCATGACAAGACACGAAAAATGCACAGAAATTCCCAACTGCTAGACGCACTCAGCTTACTTGATGGATGATCTGACCACAATGCACGTCTAATCGAATGTTATATTCGGAATCCAATAAATACATTAAAGTAGGAAATTGTACAGTTCCCTTAAAGCCATACACCTTCGTATTGCACATAATTTTGATCTTTTGAGTCAGAAGCAGACTTTACTTTGGACATTTGAACGGACTGATTAATTAGGTTTGTACTAATTAGGTTTAGGAAGCAATATATATTTTAATAATAAATAAATAATATATATATAGAAATAGGTAGTGAAGGGAACCGCTTCCTTACTGTTAAGGCTACGTATCTATAATAAGATTTATTATATACCTGTATATGCTTTTAACAAAATACAGGTTGTATCAAAAATCCATTATTATGCTACTCGCTGTTTCCGATTTCGTATTACCATACTAGCCGGAATACTTTCTTCGATCCATTTAGTGGCGTCACATTTTAATGACGTCACATATAATGACGTCACATTTTAGTCATTGTTTTGTCAGTTTTGTTAAAGCAAAAAAATACAATTGATAACTGTTTTCGTTAGTGGTTTTATTTAATAAAAGGAATATTACGCTATTCAATTGTTCCAAGTGTTTGTATCATCTCGTGGCTTGCACTATTTCGTATCACACTCGAGGCTCCGCCTCTCGCGTGATACGTCATCACACAAGCCACTCGACTGATACAAACTCTTGGAACAATTGACTAACGTAATATTCCGTATGTATCACTTCGCTTCGCTCGCGGAGCAATGTTGCGTCCTTTTATCGAAGAGACTTACAGTTGCTTGGATCTCCATCTTTACATAGACCAAATACCAGCTTTTATAAATATGCTATTTATACTCTATTTTGTGTGCTGCGAGATTTGCTTTAACATAAGGCTTACTTTATTCAAATAAATGTTTCGTCATGTAAAAACTATCTCTGATTATTGGAGCCCCGATAACTATCAAAATCAACGAATATTTCGTAAAATAGTTCGTAATATAAAGTAACCACAGACACAATCTGTGTTCCTTATAGCAAAAGCCAAAATTTCAACGCTTGATGTGCTCTGGTAACATATATTTAACAAGATACTAAATACTCTTTTTTTATCTTGTGGTACAATATATTCAACACATGTTCATTTACCAATTCAGTGTTCGCGTGTCGTATGAATAGATGACGTTGCGGGAAATTAAAATGGAATATATTATTTCACACACAAATAAATAAAAAAGAGTATTTGTTTATGTGGTAATTTTATTTTACGAAAAAGTCGTTGATTTTGAGCGTTATAGTGGATTTAATAAATAAAGGGTTCTTTTCTTGCCAACAGTCTTTCAACGTATATCAGCGTTTTGATTGTGTTTTCATACTCAGTTACAGGAGTTTCAGGATTTCCGGGGAGCAAGTGATACACCTTCATCAAATATGCCTCACTAATTCTCAGTCCACTGCTAATCGCTCATGGGTCGCTTTCTGGGAATAAATACTTGTACGTTGAAAGTCGTGGACACGTTATTACTACCATTATGTTTTAAAACGAAAATATAGATTTGTCAAATATATATGACTGTGTCAAAAATCTTTTATTTACTAAATAATACTAATAATAATACTAATAATACTACTAATAATACTAATAATACTACTTATAATAATAATAATAATAAAAACAACAACAACAACAACAACAACACCAAGAACACCAAGAACAACAACAACAATAGCAACAATAATAACAATAATAATAATAATAATAATAATAATAATAATAATAATAATAATAATAATAATAATAATGATGATGATGATGATGATGATGATGATGATGATGATGATGATGATGATGATGATGATGATGATGATGATGATGATGATGATGATAATAATAATAATAATAATAATAATAATAATAATGATAAATAATAATGATAAATAATATAGGTTTATTAGTTCAATGCTCGATCTTTATTGATGTTTTTATATTGAAGATTGTTTTCGAACTAAACTTGAAGAACGATATTTCTGAAATGAAATCGATATTCTAACTCTTGCTATCACCGTAAATAGTGGTTCAAGATACAATTTCTTAAACTGGATTTGCAGCAATGTCGATTCATATTCACGGTCTGCAATGCTGTAAAATTTCCTTCCGTCATAAGTATGCATATATAATTACCATTTGTCATACCATCTTTAACTTTCGATACATAATATTGCCTTATGGGGTTAGCGTTCCGTGATTCCGGTTGTTGAGGTTATTTCGACTTTGAGAAATAACCGTCTCGAAGAGCTGTCATAGTAACGTGCAACTAGAGCGAACGTCGTTCTCTCGGGTGTCCAAACTATGATTAGCGAATAGAATCGTTATATAGGAACGTTGGGCGATGTTTTACTCACAACTTAAGATCAATCTCATTTTGTTGCGTTATGTATTCACTAAGGTCCCGATTAATTCGATTGGAGTTATCTCTTAATTTGTTTTTTAATTGTCGTCGATTAAGGAGTGCTGTGACAATTACTTATATCGATAGTATTAAAGCTATGGTTTTCAGGCACACTAAGGTAATATTTTGTCTGCGCAGATTTATTTCGAAAAAGGTCTATTCATACCGAAATCTGTTATAAAAGGGTACAACATTGACGATTAATGTAAAGATGTAATTTCATCCAACGGATACAGTTTATCTATGTGTCCTTACGACGCAGTTGCTCCTTCATTCCACTGTTGTCTAAAACCTATACTTCTGTCTAAAATAGCCAAACCTCAATGTAATGGTGCTCATAACAACATTCTGGTTAAAATGTTTGTAAAGTTTCATCCCTCAAGCAGCTATACCTTTTAGGTACGTGCGATACAAGTTAAAAATATCTTTTTTCCTTACTTAAACAAAGACATCACTCCAGTAATTGTGAATTGTGTACGTTAACATGCTAGTAAATATGTTTGAAACTTTCCAACCCTTATTTTGAGTAACGTGCGACACCAGTTTTGTTTTGCTTTAAATGGACCATAACTCCAGTTATGTCGAAACATCCTTACACAAATGTCTTATCGTATATCTATACAAAAATTACATACAATAAAAATTATTAAAATGATGATGACTTTGCATTTTGCCTCATACAGCTTATTTTTGAAGGTAGAAATCAAAGAAGCAACTCTATTTTGAAAACTGCTCTGCATTATCCTTGTTTACAAGGCATGAATACATGCGTACATATCGTCGACTCTAAAATGACGAAGTCAAATAAAAATCGCGGATCTCGATGTTAGAAGTCTGTGAGCACAAGAAGACTCGACCTGCGACTGAAAGCTTTCTCCAAACGACCAATATGCGAAACACTAGATCCCCAAAATTGTCTTTCGCTCTCCTAAAATGTTCAGGAATAAGCATAAAGAACATCATAACCAGCGCTGTTTGACACCCTGCCGTCAGATTGATGGATGTGTTGGATCGCCCACAACGATATTACAATCGCTTTTATAAATTGAGTTTACATGATTTGATTTTAGGATCCTTGCTACGTGTCGGCATTTGAATGAAACTGATTTAAATTTTCCTCGATGTGTTTCTGTTGCTGATTAATACTCAGTTTATGCACTTCGGTGGGCATTATTGCAAATATGAGTCACGTGAAGATACTTTTGTTTGCGCTAATAGTCCAAGAGTTTCAAGGAGTGAAACTCGGTTGCCTAGTTGATTTAGTGTGTAGAGACTACTGTTTAGCCTTGAACATGACATTCCGTGTAAATTCCTTAAGAACGAACTTTACATTTATTAATCTTATTCTATTAATTAATTTTGCTGGTAAACTCTGGCATAGAAATGTTAACAATTCTGTGACATCGTATACTAGAACAGGGGAGATGATTACTGGTATCGGTAAACCGGATTAAATTCACAAATCCATCAACAAATGAAATGTTTTTAGAGATTACACTGCTTGTTTCTATCCTCATGTTAAGCAAAAATGACGACGCTGTCAGGACGCATTAGTCGAGATTAATTTTACTTCTTCCGACTTGACAATTTATAACAGAATGATTTATCTGCTGCGTTATAACGTTAGCGAAGCGTTTCTTTGAATATTTGACAATATTTGTCACTTTTGTGTTTCCTAGCCGAGGCTGGTTGATGCAATTTCTTCTTGTAGTCATTTCTGCCATTTCGTTGATAAGACCTAGGGCGATTCGTCGCCTATACAATTTAGAGCACAACGGGCACATCACGGCTGTCAATGGTAAAAAATGTTCAAACGCCTGTCTATGACAATGGCCGAAATCCGGTAGGCCGACTCTAGTATACTCGATGTATATAAATCTTTGCTAACGATTGGACAGTGAGACAAACGGGATAGGAAATTATTTTTCCTGAGGAGTATCTGTAACTACAATTCTTTTCATTTAAAACTGTTACTGTGTTTGTTTGGGCCGTTTAATATGAAGTTTGGAGCGTTTCCATTTCAATTATTTATTACTCAGTAATGCTTTTAATTAAATTTCAAGAACGGATGATTATTTAAATCACCTCATAGAGTTTGATCACAAGAGAATGGCTTGACTTTACAGTAACCGTTTCATGCTCATACATTCCGTATCTTATATCATCTGGTTTACATTGTACTAAATCTTACTGCATTGTGTAATGTGGTTTTGTACTACGGATTTTGTGTAAGTGTATGTGATTAATTCTGGACTTAGTGTGAGGTTCGACGCGTCATTTACTCGGTTTTTATACCCCACTGCTTAAAATTGACCGTTCCGAGGCGGTGACCCCAGCTTTTATCATGTTTATGTTTTATGTCGTGTTTTGTATATCGTCCTGTATTCCATATGATATTGGTCACTTGCCTTAAATAAAAGACTAGAACTGGTTGAATTTATCTGCTGATAATGTTTCATAAATCCTATATATTTCTGGAACTATAAAATGTGTTCTGTGACATTGTCCCAAACATGATTTTGACATGTGATGTCATTAAATAGATCGAAGAAAGTATTCCGGCTAGTATGGTAATACGGAATCGGAAACAGCGAGTAGCATTATACGGGATTTTTTATTACAACCTGTATTTTGTTAAAAGCATTAAACAGGTATGTAATAAAAGGAATTATTCGATTATTATTATAATTTAAGGAATTTCTCGATTGTTATTATTTCTCACTCATAATGAGCATCTCCGCTTTTTATGATTTAAAAAAGGTGTGTTCATGTACGTTTATGTATGTTTTGTTTACTTTGGAATGCGCGTATGTGTTTGTGTGCGTGCGTGTGTGCGTGCGGGCGTGTGTGCATGTGTGTATTTTGCATTTTGTGTTTTTTTTTTTTTGCTTATTTCTTGTGAAAATATGTTTTCCTCATGTGCCTCATCTGGCGTATTGGATTGAAATAATGCATAGCATCCATTTAGTTAAAGGCCATATAAAGGTGACAAATCCAATTATTATGCATATAAACTGGTCTAATTTTTACCGGATTTCAGTAACTCTAATAAAAAAATGCTTATGACACAGCTTAGGTGCAACGTTGTCAAGAATTATGGAAGTTATACCCGTTTTATAATTGGAAGAAATGTTTATAACTTTGCAACTAACGTGGTATGTAGCCTCAAAGCGGTGACGTATGCTAAAAATAGCCGAAAGAAAATTCAATTTTAATTCTATTTTAAACAACGTTTTACCAGCAGAAAGTAACTTATTAGTTCACTACAAACGTTTTAACCATTTAGAAGAGACCTACTTTGTGAGTGATACCGAAAAACGTTGAACATCAACGATATATTTTTGGTGATCTGAGTCACGTTCACTTTCACTTTTCCGAGTAAACAGCGATGTAAATAAACTGTTTGTAAACACAATTTACTTGGAGGACACTGTATTTTGAGCTCAAAACAGGTTGTAATGCTCATTGTTTTTATGGTAATGTCCAATAGCATATATATATATATATATATATATTGTTTTTTGATAACCTTTATAAATAAAATATGAAAAAAATATTTAAAAATCGGTAAATAATTACGGATCGTCACCTTTATTNTTGAAAATCAACGATATATTTTTGGTGACCTGAGTCACTTTCACTTTCCCGAGTAAACAGCGATGTAAATAAACTGATTGTTTGTAAACACAATTGACTTGGAGGACACTGTATTTTGAGCTCAAAACAAGTTGTATTGCTCATTTTGTATGGTAATGTCCAATAGCATATATATATTGTTTTTTGATAACCTTTATAAATAAAACATGAAAAAAAAAGTAAATAAAACGGATCGTCACCTCTCTATGGCCTCTAAGAAAGGTGTTTCTCACGACTATATATACGTAAAGATCTCTGCAAACACTGCAATATCGAATTAGGTTTTTCCGATATCAATAGCGACATTATTGGAAACAGACCATCCCACGTAAGATTGCACACCATAAATACAAATTAATCTGTAATGAAAAAAACACGTGGGTTTCTGTCAATTTCGAAATTATTGAAATTAAAATATATCACATTTTGCCGTTAACTTAATTCTGCAAAAGTAACCTTTTCTCCAGTTTCCAAAACGAGCTTTGGCAGTTGTCAGATACAAAATACTAAATATACAACATGATAGATTATACGTTCAGAATTCGAACAAAGTTGTAGATCTATGAAAATACAATATGTGATGAAACAGTGGAAGTACGACTGAATTGTTTCAGATGTAATTTTATTTTGAAAATTCAGAACAGATTGCACACCCTTTCCAAAATTATTTGAAAATTCCTACCCTAAGCAAACTGTTTATATTGATATATTAAAATGAATTGTTCACATTTAGGAAAATGCGTAAGTGATGTCCATTCATTCATGCCGCATAAGTACGTTAATAAGCATACACAGTTTCATTGGGTTTTAATCAAAAATCAAATAAAAAAGTAAGTTAAATTATTTTCTAGATGCCCCATGTGTTGTTAAAATCGACATGGATATGTTTTTCACTTGTTTTGAAGTTAGGCTTGCAAAGAACTGAATTATACCGGTAGTTACTCATTGATATCTATATTAATATTTTCTTCATACAAAATTGCATTTGAATGAAAACCGTAAATATGTATAAAAATGCAATATAATATTTTATAATGAAATAATATTGCAATCCAAGTTTTATTTCTGCATGCGAGACTTTGTTGAATCGAAGAAATCTCTATAAACATCCGCAAACTTGTATAGACTTAAAAAAACGAAACACTCAATCAGGTAAGCCTACTCTGACTGGAAATTACTTATTCAGAACGCGATTCCTTGTTTAATTGAGGAAATCACCCTCAAACGTTTAACAGTTATTGTTTTATTTAGGCTGATATGTGTATATGTTCTTCGGTAGAATTATATAATTATTTGGCAAAATAAATATTAATTAAAAACGAACGATATTCAGTTATTGTATTCAGAACTTGGTTACATTGATAATTGTATACGCGGGAGAAACGTCAATATATCCATGGAAAACCTTTGCTCTTTTGTCAGCAAGAAATCATGTGCACTTTGTTGACATCAAATATAATCTGTTTATTAATTTTAATGGGAACGCAATACTTTAGAAAAAGAAATATTCAATGCCATATTGTGATTATTGTTTTAAATATTACCCGTGCAACAAACATTTGTCTTACAAGTTTGCTTGATTGAGAGAATATCAAGAACCTTTTGTTGTTTAGTAATTTCAGTAAATAAATATGTAACTAAGCGGACGGGAAAGTGTGTGCCTTAGTTCGCTTCGTTTTTGTGTCATGATTAATTCATATAACAGTTTAAATGAATATTTTAAATGATATCAATTCAAAACTAGAATCAATTATAAAACTCTTTAGTAAATAACACTTTTGACATGCACTACCAATATTGTATTGTGTTTCTTTCCAATGTATGATTATAAATAGAATTAAATGTAAAATACATAATCTCATCATCAAATATAATGATCTCTTTTTTCAGGAATTAATATAAGCAGCTGTGCATTGTATTTTTCAAATGTAAGATAAACGATAATTCCCGTCTTTGCCGACATATTTCCTGCGGATTTATCCGCAAGAGACCCATGAGAGAGTAGGTGTAGACTTGGATTTAGTGATGAATATTTTATGAAGGTGTATCACTCTCTCCCCGGTTCTACCGCCGCTCCTCGCTCAGCGTGTGAAAACACAATGATAAAATATTCGTCAACGATTGTTGCTGTGATCTATGAGATTTGAGTTCCTTTTAGAGTTGGCATGGACTGCGTTAATTGCAATAATTTTCAGGAACTTTATTTATCGTTTTTTATAATATAAACAGTTAAAATCTCTGGAACAAAACATGCAGATTTTTTTATGTGCAAATACATGTGCAACAACGTATATTAAATCAAGTTCTTTTTGCTGGACCATACGCAATTGAGTTATCATAGACTATAATTTACTTTCATTTTTTGTTGTTATTACTGGAAGATCATATTGATATTAAATTGCAATGATCACTATCACTTTAATACTACTGTCTCATTCGTGTTTCATTTATTTTTGTTATTGTCCAACTTTAATAGCAAACTGTTATCCGACAGAGATCAGCATACATTACAAAGCACTTGTTCAACATATTAAAATGTTTTTTAAATTTAAATGTATAGAAATTGACATGAGGCTAAAAGGAACATATGACATTAGTTTATGTTTGGAGTACTAAGTATGTTCACACTCAAACATACAATATATGGTATAAATTAAACCTTAGTAATTCTGAACTGTGTTGTTCAGAAACCTTACATTCAACAAAAATTGTGTTCTTCTTTCTCAGTTCAGAATACGTCTATTGAAGGCAAAACACAGACAATTACTCCCAATACGAAAATGTATAGCTTTAAACGTACTGCACATGCTAATCTGGGACGACCCTTTACGCAATTGCATTAAGCTCCATTTTCCAAGAGCGAGGCTCAATTGTTTTTCTTTTAATGCTATCGACTTGAATTATTGTGCAATGATGTGAATTTTTATTAACACATCAATATTTTGTAAGTAACTATGGGCCAAGTCTGAGCTACGTACAATCACAATGATTTGTATTGACCGATTCAAGGCATTGACCCATATTTCATGAAGTTAAGTATGTGTTTGTTCTTTTGTTGTATCTAGTGCTTTTGTGCCGTGTTAGACTGTATAATAACGCGTCAATTGCCATAAATAGAGATCCTCGTGATATATTAAGTTGTCTCCAATTTGGGCAGCTGGCTTTGTTAATATTAATAGGTTTTTAGGTTAATTAAATATACAATAGACATACAGTCCATGAGTATACAAGTTCAAAAAATAATAACATATATAAAAGCATGAAAATGTGATGAGTATTAAATTTCATAAGTTTTTAATTAAAGTATCAATGCATGAAAAGGTCAAGGACAATTGGATTACATCATTTAGAACCTATAAACAATGTTATAATGATAACATAAAAAAACAATAAAGACGAAATTTTCAAAATAGCAAGAAGTCAAATTTAAGTAATACATTATACACAATTAATCATAATAATATTTATACAGGTTTCCTTGACTAAATATTTATATACAATTTTCTAATATCATCATATAAGATACATTCTAATAAAACAAGTTATTCATCCTCAAGAACAAGACACTGTTGACCTTATCTCTCTTGAAAAGGTGTAGATTCAGGTTTATGCCATTTGCCTGAAAAGTCAAATCTATTTTTACTATTTAAGTTCTGACATCCAATGTTGGATAAATGTATCATTTAATCTAGACTTTACCAAGGATAAAAAACATTTTTCATCACCTACACTTTGGTTGAGCCATGCATAATGTACGCCTAAGCACTGCAACGGATTACAAACATATTTTGCCCAGGAATGTGTATTTGGTTTATTTGTTACATTCTCCCACATGTGACTAAAATGCACTTGTCATACTTGTGATCTTCTAACTGAATAATTTTCAACCAATACCGTATAACATTAATGGCTCTTTTAGTCATCAAAGATGTTCTTCCGAGTTACACATATACAAAATTAGTATGTGTTTGAAGTTTCATACATAGTAGAAGTTTTCAAAAATGTGAGTGGACTCTTGCAATTGCCATTGACTCAGTAAGGCCCAATATTTCTTACCCATAATTTAAAATTGGTAAAACAAGCTAAGCTAACAACTCTTATTTGGTATGTATGGGAATTGTTGGGAAGTTTACTAAATATGAGCTTAAAAACAGCCTTCGAGGCTTGGACTGCAAGAGTTTCAAAAGAATTGGCCGAAGATCCTCCTGTAGTGATGAATTTAATTCCTAAGTTTTTAAATGATTTAAAAATTTCTAATGCTTGGTCTTTGTACAAAAATGATATAATAATATATTAACGATCAATCTCGAATTAGAAGGAAATATGATACACCTTCATCAAATATGCGTCACTTAATCACAGTATAAACCAACTTGCTCATTGGTGTTTTGCTATAAATAACTATTTTCAATTTCGTTGACCAATTATTAAAACCAGCATGGGTTGAAACGAAAATATATTCATGTGAACTACATACGACAATGTAAAATCTATTCATTGTAAATGTTATACTCAATATGCATGTAGGTTTACAACTTAAACGCAACTTAATTACCTTACTTTTATTTGTAAAGAGTTTTTTGCGGACAAAACTTAAAGGAATAAAATCACCATTGTCAATTTTCCTTTCGCCATGAATTCTGCACCAAACTACAAATTAAAGAGTATCTGCAACTAACAAGGTAATAATATCCATACATCTTCACAGTCTGCGGTGTAGTGCGATTTCCAGTGATCATATTTCATTACTTAACATACTTCATTTCTGACTGCGATTAGCAACAAAACACGTGTTAGTAACTGCCATCGGAAACTATGCATTGTACATTCGAGTGCTAACGTTGCAAATACGTGCTTTCGATTTGGCGTTCTGTGTTTCCGGTTGATGCAAATTGTGTCGACTTTGAATGATGGCCGCCTCGGATAGTTGTCTAAGATGGGCAAACGCAGATATCTGCCTTGTGTCCAGATCCAGATGTTCGAATACTATCTTCAATATAATAGTCAACACAGTATAGGAACTTTTAAACTTTTAAGTAATTGTTTGTACTGGCCAACTCATACCTCTTTGGTATGTATCAGCATACATGTTAAAGCGAAGTCTATATTTAGCACATACAATTATTTTAGATTATACTAAAGTAAATATGAGCATTCAAATTAAACGACATTTATAAGTTCGTTATTACGACATTTACTCATGTAACAACTCAAAGCCATACATATTGTATTACTGCTCTTATATTATTGGTAGATATTTAGTATGTCAGTATGTTAATAAATATGCACAACAATAAATACAAGTCATTGGAAGTGACTTCGCATGGGAAATTACCTCGTTTTGGGTATGGTCGATTGAACCGTCACTATAATTCAATTTTGAACTGATGATTAAATGTAAATAATAACTTCTTCGGAATGTATGGTATAATATTTGCGTTGAATATGGTATCGACGGCCAACGTTGTTAACGTTGCCCCTCTACGGGACCAAATAGATTGCTGATTATGTTAATACTATCAAACAGGAATCTAATTACTTGGTGTATAATATGACTGCGTGGTGTTGTTTAATATTACTGCATGGCGGTGTATTATTACTGAATGTGGTTATTATATGACTGCATGGTGGTGTATTATATTACTGCATGGTGGTGTATTCTATTACTGCATGTGGTTATTATATTACTGCATGGTGGTGTATTCTATTACTGCATGTGGTTATTATATTACTGCATGGTGGTGTATTCTATTACTGCATGTGGTTATTATATAACTGCATGGTGGTGTATTCTATTACTACATGTGGTTATTAAATTACTGCATGGTGGTGTATTCTATTACTGCATGCTGGTGTATTCTATTACTGCATGATGGTGTATTCTATTACTGCATGGTGGTGTATTCTATTACTGCATGGTGGTGTAATCTATTACTGCATGTGGTTATTATATAACTGCATGGCGGTGTATTATATTACAGGATTGTGGGGTATCATATTACTACATAGTGGTGTATTATATTAATGCATTGTGGTGTATTATATTACTGCATGGTGGTGTATTATATTTCAGGATGGTGGTGTATTCTATTACTGCATGGTGGTGTATTATATAACTGCATGGTGGTGTATTATATTACTGCATGTGGTTATTATATTACTGCATGGCGGTGTATTATTACTGCATGTGGTTATTATATTACTGCATGGTGCTGTATTCTATTACTGCATGTGGTTATTATATAACTGCATGGTGGTGTATTCTATTACTTCATGGTTGTGTATTCTATTACTGCATGGTGGTGTATTCTATTACTGCATGGTGATGTAATCTATTACTGCATGTGGTGTATTCTATAACTGCATGGTGGTGTATTCTATTACTGCATGGTGGTGTATTCTATTACTGCATGGTGGTGTATTCTATTACTGCATGGTGGTGTATTATATTACTGCGTGGTGGTGTATTATATTACTGCATGTGTATATTATATTACTGTATGGTGGTGTATTCTATTACTGCATGTGGATATTATATGAATGCATGGCGGTGTATTATTACTGCATGGTGGTGTATTATATTACTGCATGGTGGTGTATTATATTACTGCATGGTGGTGTATTATATTACTACATGGCCGTGTATTGTATTACTGCATGGTAGTGTATTGTATTACTGCATGGTAGGGTATTATATTACTGCATGGTGGTGTATTATATTACTACATGGTGGTGTATTATTACTGCATGTGGTTATTCTATTACTGCATGGTGGTGTATTATGTTACTGCATGTGGTGTTTTATATTACTGCATGGTGGTGTATTATATTACTGCATGTGGTGTATTATATTACTGCATGGTGGTGTATTATATTACTGCATGGTAGTGTATTATATTACTGCATGGCCGTGTATTATTACTGCATGGTGGTGTATTATACTACTGCATGGTGGTGTATTATATTACTGCATAGCGGTGTATTATTACTGCATAACGGTGTATTATTACTGCATGTGGTTATTATATTACTGCATGGCGGTGTATTATATTACTTCATGTGGTTATTATATTACTGCATGGCGGTGTATTCTATTACTGCATGTGGTTATTATATTACTACATGGCGGTGTATTATTACTGCATGGTGGTGTATTATGTAACTGCATGGTAGTGTTTTATATTACTGCATAGCGGTGTATTATTACTGCATGCGGTTATTATATTACTGCATGGCGGTGTATAATTACTGCCTGTGGTTATTATATTACTGCATGGAGGTGTATTATATTACTGCATGTGGTTATTATATTACTACATGGCGGTGTATTATTGCTGCATATGGTTATTATATTACTGCATGGTGGTGTATTATTACTGCATGGTGGTGTATGTAACTGCATGATGGTGAATAGTACTACATGGTGGTGTATTATATTACTGCATGGTGGTGTATTATATTACTGCATGGTGGTGTATTATATTACTTCATGGTGGTGTAATATATTACGGCATGGTGGTGTATTATATTATTGCATGGTGGTGTATTATATAACTGCATGGTGGTGTTTTATATTACTTCATGGTGATGAATATTACTGCATGGTGGTGTATTATATTACTGCATGGTGGTGTATTATATTACTGCATGGTGGTGTATTCTATAACTGAATGGTGGTGTATTATATAACTACATGGTCGTGTATTATATAATTGCATGTTGGTGTATTATATTACTGCATGTGGTTATTATATTACTGCATGGCGGTGTATTATAACTGCATGTGGTTATTAAATTACTGCATGGTGGTCTATTATATTACTGCATGGCGGTGTATTATTACTGCATGTGGTTATTATATTACTGCATGGCGGTGTATTATTACTGCACGTGGTTATTGTATAACTGCATGTGGTTTTTATATAACTGCATGGCGGTGTATTATTACTGCGTGTGGTTATTATATTACTGCATGGTGGTATTTATCCTACTGCACGGTGGTGTATTCTATTATACTAAATTACTGCGTAGTGGTGTATTATATTACTTTGTGGTTGTTATATTACTGCATGGTGGTGTATTATATTACTTCATGTGGTTATTATATTAAGGCATGTGGTAATAATATGACTGCATTTGGTTATTAAATTACTGCATAATTATATGTTATGTTACTGGATGTTGTTATTGTATTACTGCAAAGTGGTGTATTATATTACTGCATTGTGGTACATGTATATCATATTATTGCATAGTGGAGTATTATCTTCCCTTGCATGTCCATCGTTATTCCAAGACGTCAATGATGTGTTGCCTGGCTAAAAATGACCAATTAATTTGTTTACAGTTATAGCAAACATTTGTCATGATTGATTTATCTTTAGAAACGAAATATATACTCAAGTTATGGACAGTATTCGGTGGTCTAGTTATATCAAGCAGCTATTTCAAATTTTCAGTTGAAAATATATTTATAATATGTTCATTATGTTAAAGGAAGCAGAGCATCATTGATACCTTGTGCGTATCAATTTGTAAATATGGATAAGTAAAATAACTTCCGAACAACGGGCTATCTGAAATCCGTCAATATAAATAAAAGAAAACTTAAATGAAACTATCAGTTACAGCTGCTCCTGTCCTTATACAAACAGTCACAGTTTTTCCCCAATGTTTGCAAATCATCTAAGCCGTCCAGTGCACACGGATGAACAATCAGTTCTTGGTCCTCTTAAGAAAACATTCCCTAAACGCAGATCGAACGTTACCTCGCGGTGGCAATGCGGACACAATGTCAGCTTCCACCATGATCATAGAGTTGATAAGCAATGTTCACACAATTTTGCTAAAATACTGTTACGCTTTGACAAAGGGACAAAGTCACCAACATATATGACAAAATGTGTCAATATTTGAAATATATGTATCAATCTAACCTCCACTTTAAATGAAAAATGCGACATGATAAATCACAGCATTCACCGTTGTCAGAGTTTCCATCATATGTTTTCACACGCAGTGTGAGGAGCCGTAAGAAAACCAGGGAACGAATGATATCCTTCATCAATTATTCATCACTAAATCCCGGTCTTCACCGTCTCGCTCATGGGTCTCGTGTGGATAAATCCGCAATGTGTCGTCAATGACAAGAATTAGCGTAAAAATGACAAATATTTAACTTCATGTATTGTATAAAGTTAAGACCTTCTACATTGTTCTATTTTATTATTAAGTTAACCATTATTTATTGATCGTGTTGGTGTATTTGTATACTGCAAATACAATCACATTGAAAGACTATGACATAAAAGTTAATAATAATGTATTAAAACGTAACACAATTATATGTTACACATTTATCTCGAATATTTGTTTTAAGAGTATAAAACAAGAATGTTGGTTATTGTTTTGAAGTCATGGCTTTATGATTACTCTACATTTAATGAATACAACATAATTATTTGAGATGTTCTTATTTTTCTTTAACCATTTTATCTCTAAGCGATATAATCGTTTTACTGGTGAATAAACTCAAGGTGTTATATTTGTTTGAAATAATTGTTCGTCAATAAAACACATAAATAATTTAATAGCATTCGCATATTCTATACAGTGATTTATATGCAATTATTTATCGTCCCATTGAAAACGTACGTACTTTACCCGCTGCACGTATGATATATGTATTTACACTGAAATACTTATATATAACCAGTTACTTGCGATGTTAAGACTTCATAATACGGACATTATATGAAGACTATGCTAAAAGCATAGTGTAAACGTATCAATTACTTCATATAACCGTATTTATGTCGGCATACAAAATGTGTCTGCCAAAGCCATCGCTCTTTGAAAATCAAATGATTGGGTACTTATTACACTTGAGCATGCATAAACAAATTGAAGAGTGGGAAAGATCACGTTTTAGCATTTGGCAGACATGTTAATACTCTATATTGTAAAAATGTTGAATTATTCATGTAAGTATATCAATTCAATACAAATCGTTTATATTGAGCAGTGAACTAAAAAGTAAATCTGAATGACTGATTGAAATATATATCTCAACTGAATTATTGTCTGTACAATATTGAAATTTAGATGTCGATAACTTATTAATAATTCCCCATTTTATAAAAGATTGATAAAGTGTAATATTTAACCGTCTGATATATCCATTAAAATGATGAATATGCTAAAAGCATGTCGTCAAATCAAAGAACCAACAAGCTAAGAATGTGATACTTGTTAAATTAAAGCCATATATCGCATTCATAGATGAACTACTCTCGATGATATTTATTGGTGATACACATGCAAACGCCAACAGCTATTACTCAGAACTCAGTAAACATAGGTTAGACCAATCAGACCAATCAAATCGTTGGTTTATTTTTGTTACTTGTAAAGTATTTCCAATCAACTAATTCTGTGCAAGCTGAAATGTCTAAAAGGTTTTCTTTCTTCTATTTTTTGGCGTTAATTGGGCGTTTCTGGTACAATGAATTTTTCCTGTGTTGGGATGATTTTAAGCTGAGTATATCCATGGATTGCTAATTGATCTGAATCGTGATGATGTGAGGTTATTGTTTGTTTAATGAATAGTTCTGAGCCAAGTGTGAGGTTTTTAGCTCTTTAAAACCGTTGTTAACCCCAATGCTTCAGAACTTCCCAATGCGGTGACCCAAGTTTTGTTCTTGTGTGTGCGTTTGTTATGTTCGCGTGTGTCTTGTGTATAACATTGAGACCCTACGGTAAGTATGTGGCTCTTCAGAATACTGGAGAATAGCCTTGGTTAGGTTCAATTGTCCGGACTGAAGTTTGGTGGACAGTTTGAAAAGGGTGGCTAAGTATTCTCCTTGTTGATTGTTACGCACGTATTGGATGTTCAAGATGAGATCATGTCAAAGGAAGTTCTTGTATGAACAGGGTGGGTGCGAGGTTTCTCCTTGTGGGACACTTCGGTGCATACTTTTACTAGATAACGAGCTTTCTTGTTGTGAGGGACGACTTGGTCCACCAGTACATGTTTCCTTGGATACCAATTCGAAGAAGCTTCACATGAGCCCGTCCTCCCATCTTAATCGAACGCCTTCTGAAGGTTTACGAAGATAGCAACGGCATGGAATGCGTTTTCTATAACTTGGACAAGATGTGTTGTCTTGTTTTCCGCACTTTTGTATCTTCTAAAACTGGCTGCGCAGCGGACTCTGTAAAACCATTGTGTAACCCAACACAGCCAAAAATGACAATGGTGGTGCATTATCTATTATGACATGCTAATTATGTATATCGTGATTTCAAAAGACGAGTGGTGTCTAGGCTGACTGGAAAAGACCAATACATGTGTATATTAACTATGTAAATTTGTATAATGCTTAATTCTCATCAGTGTCTTTTCTTTATTCTCTTAACGCATGATTCGCTCAATTATCAACAGTCTTCTCTTGTCCCGTCATATAATTTAGTATTGATATATAATTATTTTTATATTTAGTTAAAACCCGGGTTAATCATATGTGTCTCATGTTTAAAGCAGCAGGGACTTAATGATGCGGGAGCAATTCGGACACCATATATACTTCAAAAATGACAATTAAATTGATCAGCGATGTCAAAAAATGTTCACAACAATTCTGTTCCAGGTTGAAACGGTAGCGCTAAATATCACCAAAAGCTGCCCAAATATAAGAGATCAAATTTAATATTCTGATGTGAGCATGTGTAAATTCCCGACTGTGATGGAAATATGCAAGATGATATATCGCAGCATTCATCGTTGATATTGTGTTTTCCCACGTAGAGCAAGGATCTGCAGGAATACGCTGGAGCAAGTTATACATCATATTTTCTTCACTAAATACCAGTCAACAATACTCTCTTATTGGTCCCTTGCGGATGACTCTGCACGAACTACGTCGACGAAGACGGGAATTAGCGTAAATGAAATAAAATAAAATTGAAGCTCAAAAAATTAAACTATAATGTACAGTGTACACCATGTATACTTTAATTATATTATAAGTTGTAGTTATTTCTCTTGTTGTAGTTCACGTTGAATGTATCTAACAAGCAATTAATAAGACTCATGTGTTACAACAACAATTCAATTACGGAACAAACATTATATTATATCCTTGTTCCATGTAATTTTTGGTAGTTATTACAAGCTCCTATCCATTCTAATCGCTTTTTTTTCTGTCTTAAACACTGCTTTTGTATTACTGTATTTGAATCGAGCATTGAACGTTTAACAATTATCAATTAAACCTATCAATTCTTTAATTCAATTTGATAGATTATTTAAACACAATCAGGCTCAAACAAGACGGCAGTGCGTAAAAATTTGATTATTACGCTTGTTTTTTTTTTGTAAAAATAAAAGATGATGATAAATGAAAACACTGACTATTCTTGATATGCACTTATTATATATGAGCATTCACACACACATCGGCTCACTCGGGAATCCTATGGCGATACAACGTTCTGTAAGTACGTTCCACAGAAATACGGATAATTTATTACAACGGATACTAGAAGCGCTCGGTAATAAATTCAACCGCCATTATAATTGAATTGTGAACTCAGTTAGTCGACGGTAACAATTGAAGTTTACCCCGTAGATAGTCGTGTAAATATTATTTATTGAATGTAAGTAATGGCCCTTTTCATATTGATAGTCTATTTATTCTACAATGATAATAATACCGAAAGACAACTTTGTTTACGAAAAAGATCATCCATTATATCAATCTTGATTCTCGGTTCTATGTTTTTGTACAAACAGCAATACTACATATAAGCACTGCGTAGAAATATATAATATATCTTATTCAATAGGATGTAATTTTACTTTAAACATTAACAAGACTTTAATAGTTCAATGTTTGCTTATAAATGTATCAAAGTCCCAAGTCAAGAGATTTCTTTATAATTTTTAGACAACTTATTCCGTTTTGTTCTCTCATAATTTAATGCTCTCTGAACTCTATAACACACAATTTGGTTGTGTTATACGGTAGTTGTATAATGAAGCTTAGACAGAGAGGTACGAACATCTGTCAGCAAAGACCTTGAACCAGTACAACTCCTATAAACTCTACAGAAATATAAACACAAACTGTACTTATTATGAAGACAGGTTATGGAATAGTATCGCCAGTCGTGAGATTCCAATTAGTGCCATAGACTGACCCTGTACCTAACTAAACTCCCGTCTGGTGTTTGATGTATGAATGTATTAAATGCAATGTGAAACATTTGTGCGCCAGCGGAACAATACGATAAGCAAATATTGCGCAATTATATAGTCAATGACTTTGTAAACTTTACTTTAATAATATTTTATTGCCTTTTCTTTCATACATGCATTTATACAAATATACATATGGTGCATACTGCATAGAGTAAATATACTACAAATTGATGTTATCGAATGTAAAGAAAAAAGCAAAAGGGTTGGGTCACAAGTTTTAACAACATTAGATGACGACTCTTCCCATTATTTCCGATTCGGTCATAAGGACATTCAAAGTGCACAAAGTGAGTGTAAAATTAACAATTCAGTAAGTAAATAAAAAGACTTAAGCTAACGACAAAAAAACATTTGGGAAAATGTATTAACAAGAGGTTAGTGTCATTCACTGTTTTACACTCCAAATGGTTAAGAGAAAAATGTAAACTAAATTTAAAGAGAATGTTAAAATATTACAATTAACTAAACTAAACATATATATATATATATACACAAAAGAAATGAAACATAAATTGAAAAAAATCAAATATATAATGAATTGCTCCACAACAGAAAAAACATACAATAAATTGCTCCACACAACCCAGCTCTACAAACTAAAATATAGCATATAATCTACAGCGAAAATACCTGAACTATGTTGAGTAAAATGGAACAAGCGAAACACATTGAAAATGTGTTTACAGTCAAATATTTATGTGAACCTGTTCGAAGTCTTAATATATCTTTGAACTTCCAGAAATAACACATCGTTTTGGTTATCAGTTAATTCTGGGATACCATTTAAAAGTTTGTTTGCATTAAGAGTGTGGTATGGACGAGTGTTGGTAAAAAGCACGATACGTTGCTCGGAGAAAAGAGGACATTTGAAGAAGAAATGATCTACGTCTTCGACAGGACTATTACAAGCGCATTTTGATTGTCACGTAGAAGGTTTAAGTGTAAATCGGAATTTAAGTCGCTACAGTGGTTCCTTAGCCGAGCATGTAGAATTTGTTGCTTTCGTTCGCCAACTAGGAAATACGAAGGAACTATAGGAGGATTGCACTTCCGCTTTAATGCACTTTTAAAACTAGAAAGCGTTGGTAAAGACCTTGTGTCGATGTCAAGATCGTTCCATAACTTAAGAGACGAAGGAATAGTTGAATTTAAGTAAATCGCAAGTCTGCGGGCAATTGTTACATAGTCGCCACGATTACGTAAGAAATAAGGAATGTTGTCTGTTGTTGCTGGGAAAATATCGTTTAAATATTGTGGTAAGGCACCTTAATTGTGTTTATATACGAGAACGAGTTTTTGAATTTTCCGTCTGTCATCGAGAGAAACCCAACCAATTTCTTTTAGAAGTAGGGTAATTTTAGCTGATCTAGTTAATCCTGTTACAATACGAGCTGCATCCAATTGAAATTTGTCTTACAGTTCTTTTTCGTATTTAGCGCGGTTGTCCCAAACAATGGACGCATACTCTAACAAAGGTCTTAGATATGAAACGTATATTTGATTGAGTGTTTCCCGCTTGAGTTTGAGCATTCTCATGGATCCAAGTATTTGGGAAGCTGATTTTGTAATATTGTCAATATGTTTGTGCCACGAACCGTCTTCACTTAGTGTAATACCGAGATGTTTATGGTCTTTTACAAAGGATAAATGGGTTTCGGCGCAAGTTAAATTTGGACGGTTTTGACTTTTCGAGAGACTGAAAAACATTACCTCCGTTTTCAAGGGATTAAATTCGACGAGCCATTTCTTTGCCCATTGGTTAAAACAGTCAAGGTCATGATTTAAAACACTCTCAATAATAGCGGTGTCATTTGAGGAAACAGATAGTGAAGAGTCGTCAGCAAAAAGGCGACTTATGCTAAGAAGTGATTCAGAGATATCATTAACACAAATTAAAAAAAGAAGAGGCCCTAATACAGAGCCTTGTGGAACGCCTGCATTAATATTTAATGATCGTGAAAACGAAGAGCCGATAAAAACTTTCTGAGATCTATTGGACA